>QODF01000021.1:2740289-2985204 GCA_024372805.1 Oostethus manadensis
GAGATGAGCTGTGGCGACCCCTGAAGGGATAAGCCGAAAGGAAAAGAAGAAGATGATTAAAATGCAACATGTTTCTTCCCTATCACATCTACTGCTTACACAAACGTTAATCACACTACAAACAAGACAAAATTATATGCTATAAGAAACTGAAAAGATTAATTCATTGTTTACCTGGGTATTTTGTCTATGACTCACGCCCTCACCTCTCTGTCCCGAAACGATTCGTTCTTCCCGAGTCACATTTAAAATTTGTTCAAAGTGAACAAATCGTTCATGAACGACCCATTACTAGCCTTCACGCGTCACTGTGAGATGACGTGTCGAGAGGAACGTGTACTACTTCCGCGTTCACTCGGGATTGGTATCAAAGACAAAGGGTAACGAACGCCCCTTAGATTTGATTAAATATGTTGACTTTTTTACTTGGAGCTTGAGCAAGACGTCGTCGCTGTCCATGTCTCTAGAAATAAGACCCGGCGACTGACGCACACGGCTTCGCGGTTAGCTCACCTGTGCTAGGAGCTACAGCAGGCAACTCCATAGCAAAACAAAATGGACTATTTGTGTGAAATAACTCAAGCTTTGGTCGCTTTGGCTGTTCTAGCTTTGATTGCGGTAAGTGGTCACTTGACTGAGTGAATGTTGTATTATTGGAAGCTCGTTTATCTTGAAAGTGACAGTATGGGACCCTATACAGATGTTTCAACACAACCTTGTTTACAGGTGTGACAAACTATCACAGAATTTTTGCATTTTTACATGACCAAAGAGCTCTTGCTATGGGCATAAGCCTTACCTTACCAGTCTTACCTGTATTGTAAATGAACCACGACCATCCATCCATCCATTTTCTTCCGCTTATTCGAGGTCGGAGGGAGCAGCCTAAGCAAGGAAGCCCAGACTTTCCTCCTTTCTCTTTGTCCAGCTTCTCCCGGCGGATCCCGAGGCATTCCCAAGCCAGCTCCAATGTGTCCTGGGTCTTCCCCGAGGCCTCCTACCGGTTGGACGTGCCCTGAACACCTCCCCAGGAAGGCGTTCGGGAGGCATCCTAACCAGATGCCCGAGCCACCTCATCTGGCTCCTCTCAATGCGGAGGAGCAGCGGTTCTACTCCGAGTCTGTCCCGGATGACAGTGCTTCTCACCCTATCTCTAAGGGAGAGCCCAGCCACTCTGCGGAGAAAACTCATTTTCGGCCGCTTGTACCCATGATCTTGTCCTTTCGGTCACTACCCAAAGCTCATGACCATAGGTGAGGGTAGGAACGTAAATCGACCGGTAAATTGAGAGCTTTGCCTTTCGGCTGAGCTCTCTTTTCACCACAACAGACCAGTGCAGAGTCCGGATCACTGTGGACGCCGCACCAATCTATCTGTCCATCTCGCGTTCCATCCTTCCCTCACTCATGAACAAGACCCCAAAATACTTAAACTCCTCCGCTTGAGGCAGAACTTCATCCCCCATCCTGGAGATGGCACCACCATCCGAGGGTCGGACTGCCAAGGCCTCCGCCTTCAGCCGCCACCCAGCTCACTTTGCACCCGACCCCTTTGGCCCCTCCTACGAGTGGTGAGCTCATAGGAGGGGGGGGGGGCACGTTACCTTTCGGCCTATGCCCGACCGGGCCCAATGGATGCAGACCCGGCCACCATACGCTCACCATCGTGCCCCACCTCCAGGCCTGACTCCACAGGTAGGCCCCAGTGACCCGCGTTCTGGCGAGGAAAAACGAAGTTCATTTTGGTAAACCATTATCAGGGTTTTTGAGCCACTCTTTGTCTGGTCCCTCCCCTAGGACCTGTTTGTCATGGGTGACCCTACCAGGAGCACGAAAGCCCCTGACAACGTAGCTCCTAGGATCATTGGGACACGCAAACTCCTACACCACGATTAGGTGGTGGCTCGTGGAGGTGTGAACCACGACCACCATCCTTATTTGTGTTCCCTACCTTTCAGGTAATCATCACAGCACACGTCACAGCCGGGATGGTCAACTTGACGCGTCACGACAAGGAGAAACACTTTCTCAGCGCTACGGGAGCTAAAGAGCCATTTCCCAGTCTGCTCGACCCGCCCTGCATAGAACTCTCTGTGGTGGTCCCGGCCTACAACGAGGAGCTGCGGAGTGAGTGGTTTGAACCAAACAACAGTGGTCTTCATATTTGTATTAGCATTAGCATTAATTATCCTCTTCTTTTTTAGATATGAATCATATTCTACAAGAAAAGTATGGTCATGTATTTCACAAGGCATCATCAAAATTGTTTGTGTGTGTGTGTGTGATTTTAGTGCCCGTGATGATGGAGGAAGCAATGGAGTATTTGGAACGCAGGCAGGTCAGTATTACAACTACAGCATAAATAAAAACTGTGTGGTACATTTCAGTAATGTTCCGATGATCATACAATTGCACTTTGGTCTGCGTACCAGTTTAGTATGACTCTATTTTCATAAAAATATTTTTGCTAACATTTACTCTTCTTTTTTTTTTGTATAATGTTGCATTTAAAAAACCTAGTGTTTTTCTCCAGTACTGTGTCATTACGCAAAATCGAAAGGACCCTTTTTGCAAAACAAAGGCTTTGCTGACTCTCTGTCAATTTGGCTTCTTTGAGTGAGTATATTCTGTATTTGTAAATATAAATATTACTTGACTGTACGAGTATTCCGATCCCACGTTGATTCAGACATTATTAAACTAACCTGACATACTCCTGTAAATAGTTGAGGTGGGATGTAAACTGAAAAAGAAACAAATTTACTGGAGTTGAGTTGATAAAGCATCCTCTACCATCTTGTCAGCGTTTTCACATGCAGGCTGGCAAGTCCAAAAGAGCTTGATCTTAATTTGTATTGCTGCATACCTGCCATGGGGCCCAACAAAGTTGCCAGGGCTTTGATAGAGATGTGAGAAACTCTATTGAATTCAATCTCACCAGGATGCACTAGAAGTCCGCATCCACAATAACATCCATCTGTTTGTCATTTATAAGTATTTGCATGATTTTTTGCATGTACAACTAATTATTCTCTGTTGAATGTATTCTTGTTAATATTTTTGGTGTCTGGAAAGAATTAATTGCATACACAAGATTTCTTATGGAAGACTTGAGTTTTAATGGAACCTTTTGGAAGTAATTAATAAAAAACGCAAGGTCCTCTGCATGCAAAACAAACAATGCATTAATACCTAAATAAAATGTACCTAAAATCGTCAGCAGGTGGCAGCATTGAACTGTCATTTTTTGCAGAGACAACAACCTGCGTTCACGTATGAGGTCATTGTGGTGGATGATGGCAGCAAAGACAAAACCTCAGAGGTAATTATATTAGATTTATATTGTCTTAAGCTACTTTTGTTGTGTGTTTTGTTTTTTTCAATGGGTGGGTTCTTCTAAGGATGTTCTATGAAGGTTTTTTTTGGTCTATTTATTTTCATTCACACCGTTGTGGAAACACTAGGTGGCATTACAGTACACAAGGAAATATGGTGCTGATAAAGTCCGTGTTCTGACACTGGTGAAGAACCGAGGAAAAGGCGGTGCCGTGCGGATGGTGAGGTGTTGGCAAGATGCACTAGCATGATGCGTGAACTAATGTTTTTCTACATGCTTCCAAAGGGAACTCTGAGTTCCAGAGGGCGGCTCATTTTGATGGCGGATGCAGACGGAGCTACGAAGTTCTCCGACATTGAAAAAGTGGAAGCGGGGCTTAAGGACCTCAAGCCCAAACCGGTACACGTCTTTTTACTCAGTAGTTTTTTTCCTGTATCCTGTAACCTTGAATGTGTAGGACTTTCAGGACAACATGGCCATTTCCTGCGGTTCCAGAGCTCACCTGGAGCAAGAGGCTGTTGCCCAGGTAACCACCCAGGGTCTACTCGCAAGATGCTAATGGTATTGTCTGTCTTTAATGAAACTTGTTTGCCGCAGCGCTCCATGTTCCGCACCTTCCTAATGTACGGCTTCCACTTCCTGGTATGGTTCTTTTGCGTGCGTGGGATCTGCGACACGCAGTGTGGCTTCAAGATGTTCACACGTGAGGCGGCACTCAAAACATTCTCCTCTCTACATGTGGAGCGCTGGTAAGGACCGCCTCAGATGAAACAGAACAGGAAGTACATCGATGTTTCCCACCCGCTCATTTATTTGCTGAGGATCACCACAAATAGATTTGGTGCTACCTGTCCCGCCTTGTTCAAAAACAAAATGGCTGTGAAAGTTGATGTTGCGCCGTACAGCAGATGGCATATATAACTCAGTTTCTTAACACCACTCATATGCAACCGGGGCCTCACTTACTGTACAAAGGAGTGCAGAATTATTAGGCAAGTTGTATTTTTGAGGACTAATTTTATTATTGAACACCAACCATGTTCTCAATGAACCCAAAAAACTACTTAATATTAAAGCTGAATATTTTTGGAAGTAGTTTTTAGGTTGTTTTTAGTTTTCGCTATTTTAGGAGGATATCCAGCTGGGATAGGCCCCAGCATACCCGCGACCCTAATGAGGATAAGCGGCATAGAAAATGAATGAATAAATCCGTGTGTGCAGGTGACTATTACTGTGCATAATTATTAGGCAACTTAACAAAAAACAAATATATACCCATTTCAATGATTTATTTTCACCAGTGAAACCAATATAACATCTCAACATTCAAAAATATACATTTGTGACATTCAAAAACAAATCAGTGACCAATATAGACACTTTTCTTGGCAAGGACACTCAAAAGCCTGCCATCCATGGATTCTGTCAGTGTTTCGATCTGTTCAGCATCAACATTGCGTGCAGCAACAACAGCCTCCCAGACACTGTTTAGAGAGGTGTACTGGTTTCCCTCCTTGTAAATCTCACATTTAATGATGGACCACAGCTTCTCTATGGGGTTCAGATCAGGTGAACAAGGAGACCATGTCATTAGTTTTTCTTCTTTTAGACCCTTTCTTGCCAGCCACGCTGTGGAGTACTTGGACGCGTGTGATGAAGCATTGTCCTGCATGAAAATCATGTTTTTCTTAAAGGATGCAGACTTCTTCCTGTACCACTGCTTAAAGTAGGTGTCTTCTAAAAACTAGCAGTAGGACTGGGAGTTGAGCTTGACTCCATCCTCAACCCAAAAAGGCCCCACAAGCTCATCTTTGAAGATACCAGCCCAAATAAGTACTCCACCTCCACCTTGCTGGCGTCTGAGTCAGACTGGAGCTCTCTGCCCTTTACCGATCCAGCCACGAGCCCATCCATCAGGCCCATCAAGACTCACTCTCATTTCATCAGTCCATAAAACCTTAGAAAAATCTGTCTTCAGATACTTCTTGGCCCAGTCTTGACGTTTCAGCTTGTGTGTCTTGTTCAGTGGTGGTTGTTTTTCAGCCTTTCTTACCTTGGCCATGTCTCTCAGTATTGCACACCCTGTGCTTTTGGGCACTCCAGTGATGTTGCAGCTCTGAAATATGGCAAAACTGGTGGCAAGTTGTATCTTACCAGCTACACGCATGACTTTTCTCAGTTCATAGGCAGTTATTTTGCGCCTTAGTTTTTCCACAGGCTTCTTGCGACCCTGTTGACTATTTTGAATGAAACGCTTGATTGTTCGATGATCACGCTTCAGAGGCTTGGCAATTTTAAGAGTGCCGCATCCCTCTGCAAGATATCTCACTATTTTTGACTTTTCAGAGCCTGTCAAGTCCTTCTTTTGACCCATTTTGCCAAAAAAAAGGAAGTTGCCTAATAATTATGCACACCTGATATAGGGTGTTGATGTCATTAGACCACAGCCCTTCTCATTAGAGATGCACATCACCTAATTGGTAGTAGGCTTTCGAGCCTACACAGCTTGGAGTAAGAGAACGTGCATAAAGAGGATGATCTTGTCAAAATACTAATTTGCCTAATAATTCTGCACTCCCTGTTTAAAAATGTGCAAGGAAATCTGACTAAAAGCCTGCCTATGCCAGAAACCCAAAGTGCGCGTAAGGACAAAACTATTCAGATCTAAAGAAAAAGTGGCGTACGCAATTTGTGGTTCATAGATTCCACCTTGGGTAGAAGTGTACGTACCCAATGTCGCCTCAAGTTACGGCTTTCCACACTTCCACAACTTGACACATAATGTTAGATTCTAAATTAAAATGATGAAGTAGTCAAACGCTGCATTGTTTTTCATATATCTTTTAGCTTATGGATACTATACACTGGTGCGTAATGGTGTTTATGATAAATGACAAATATATACAGTGTCATGTCTAATAATACTTTCCACAAATGTTTGAAGTCAGTAAAGGTGAGATGTTGTCAGATGTTTAATTTTGCAGAAATAAGCAGATCACAGACATGACACAAAACTAAAGTCATTTCACTTTCTGGCTTAAAGAAACACTAAAAGAAATCAAGAAAAGAAATGCGGTAGTCGGTAACAGGGAATAAATTGTCAATTAATAAATCCCTAAATTTTGAGGAGAAAATTATGGAATCACCCAGTCAATTTCCATTCCCAAAACTAACCCCAGGATCAGATTAGATTTGCTTGTTAGTCTGCAGTTAAACAGGAGTGATTAAACAACTGAATGAACTTTCCAGACTGGTGATTGTGTTGTAAAAGCAGAAGTGGCTTGGTCTTGGACCATGTTCATACGCTTGTCTTGTTCTTGCAGGGCTTTTGATGTGGAGCTCCTGTTCATCGCTCAGTGTTTGAAGATCCCCATCGCTGAGGTGGCGGTCAACTGGACAGAGATAGAAGGTAATGACTTGGTCGTGCATCATCACATCTGCTCATCAATATGGTGATATACTATATGTACGTTTGCATGAGAACAACATTTAAATGTCCATGTTGGTGTGGATGTAGCCTAAATGTCCATTGGTGCCTTCAGGCTCCAAGCTGGTTCCATTTTGGAGCTGGCTCCAGATGGGCCGGGACCTGATCTTCATCCGCCTTCGCTACCTGACGGGAGCCTGGAGACTGCGCTCGTCGCTCAAGACAGACTAGCCAATGAGATGAGCCTCTCGTCAATTTGCAGACCCGCAGCTCCACTTCACTCAGGGGCGCTACCACAAAACCTGCTGGTCTCTGCCAACCTTAAAAATCACTGCACCTGCTTGAGGTGGCCGCCGTTATCACACGGACACTTCTTTGCCTTGGTCAGCAAGTTACTCAGGTGGCAAGATGACTGATTTGTTAGTGTATGACGATGCTAGTGCGTTTGTGTCACTGACTGGAAATAATAAAAACAACAAATTGAACAGTATTCACATTTGATAGTACCCTTCCATTTGAACACTGTAGGGCCACCTACTGAGCAGCAGGACCATGAAGGAATGATGAGAGAAGATTTTAAATATTGTTTGGTTCCCCCTCTGCTTCATTGTCAGGTATGTACTTCCTGTTTAAACTACGTAAGGTACACCTGCACAGTCGACGAGCTGCTCACGTTTTGATTGTTGATTCATGTAAGTTCACTGTTTGAGAAGTGAATAGCATTTTGGTCAAACGTAGTGGACTATCTCGCCCAAAGACCAGGCGGTGACCTCTGGCCGGCGTACCGCAGCCTCAGCATGGCGGCGCGGATGCTGCTAAAGAAGAAAGTAAAACAAAAGACATGCTCCTCTCTCCCCGTGGTGGTTGGACTGGGCGTCGGGAGGAGGATAGTGACGTCCGGCGGCAGTTGCTGTAAACTGTGAAAATGTCAAACTTGCAGACTGGCTGTCGCCAGCAGGGCTTGCGTCATTAACCGGACCTGACGCGCCACTCCCGCTATGTATCCCTCCGCCGTGTGCGGGCTCCCACTCAAGGTAATTAACAAAAATAGTGCGTGTGGACTCTTGCTGCAAGTTAACTCACGTTTGTCTTTTCAGGAAAGTCAAAGTAATGCCAGGATCTGAAGGTCGATTACAATGTCTGTCTTTTTGGGTCTCAAATGTGAATTCCTCACTTTACAACAGTGGTTGTCAACCAGTTTCCAGTCAAGTAAACCAGCATTGCCCAAGGTCTGCGTGCTTACTAAATAAAAACTGTTTGGAGTAGATAGGGGAAGGAAAAAGCCTCCATCTCAGTTTTGTGTTGTGGGTGACAAAGCGTATTATTTTTATCACCTTTTGCTCCTTACACTGTTTGCTTATTTTTTGCCATTCGTTTTTGAATTGAATTTGTAGTCTTAAAAAATGTTTCATGGGCCAATAAGAACAAGCAGTGGCCCCCGGGCGTCCTTAGGATCCCCTGCCCTAACCAGTGATTACTTGCACAACAATGCTTATTTTTGTTTTCGCTCAAGTGCTCCCTGAGTGCTGCGCAACACGCGTAACTGTCACTCACGCAGCCACCTCCACTACTTGAACCCAAAGGAATTCACATCACTCGTTAGAATATTGTGGAAAACAGGTGTGGTGACTTTGGTTTCCCCCGCCTTGCATCGGAGCGTCCATTCTGTCAGGTGCTAGCCCGGCAAAAGAGGGGGGAGGCGGAGGGATCTGGAGCGGCGGCGCTGCGGTTCCAGCCAGCCTGACGCCGGCGAGGCTGCTGTGTGGCGGCCTGGAGGAGACCAGACTGGCTCCGGACGACTCCGACCTGCGTCGAGGTGCCGGCAATGCAACCGGAAGCTCTTCTCTTGGCCTTTCACAAGAAAAGCACACAGTAAGGCAAGTACACGTTTAGACCTTGTAATACAATGATGCCAGCAGAAGTACACTACACGGTAGTAAAATGAAGTGAAACAAGGTGGAGGTCTAGAAGTTAACTTCCTAATGACGTAACTGTAATGCATGGCCATGGAGGTTACCGATGTCCCGCACATTGGACACCCCGCGCGCGCACAGACACGCACATTGATTGGATGAGGCCACCACGTGTATGCGCACACTGGGCGGTATGCTTTTATTTAGAAACTCTCACGGGCGGATGTTTGGGACGCGTGCGCGCCTGGCCAGACACGCACATTTCCCCCCCAGTCGCCGCCAGCCTGACGTGACTCACGGCGTGGGCTCGTAGTAGTGACACTTGTCGACATCGCGGAGGTGAGCGAACATGCAAAACAAACGCCTTGCTAAAAAAAAAACAGTACATATATTTATCGATAAAGTTACTTTCATTCATGGACAACTTTTGTCCTGCATGGAACTGTTGCGTGTTTTAGCTTTTATTCTAGTAATTACGGCTGATAGTAAGGATGCTTGTCAGTGCTATAGTTGAGTAAAAGGAAGCTGCCATGTTGACTTTTTTGTCAGTGGGCGGGTTAGGACGATGGCGTGCGTGCGCGCGCGTGCGTGTTGGCGATAAAGCATTAGGTAATTGGACTATCTGAGCCTGCAGACTGACTGACGCCAGCCTCCATAAAGCAGCAGCAGCAGCAGCCTGCTAGTCAGTGCCGTGTCACCACTTGTTGGCTGCCTCCACTCTTACTAACAGCACGTCTCCGTTTTTAAATACAGATAATAATAACGCAACATGGCACCCCTAAGGAGTCACGTCCCCTTAGTATGACCTGCTGTCTTCCACTGTGATGATGCATGATTCCCAGCAGAAGATGGAGAGAAAGACAAACAAGAACAAACCAAACACGCCCCCCCCCTCCCCTCCTGTCCTGTGAAGTCTTCTGGCCAGACAGTGTGGCTCCTGGGCGTCTTCAGTCCTCACACAAGAGAAAGAGAGGACACTCAGGACGCTCTCGCCTGGAAAAACTTCCACTTTCTTCTCCGTGTCCTCATCAATCTTATCTCACCTCTCTTCACAGATGATTCAGATTATCTAGACGAGGAATAATCTTCACCTGCACGTGCTTCTTCCATCCATCATCGTCCTGCCATGAACTCGTCCGCCTCTATCACGTCCCTGTTCTCTTTCACCAGCCCGGCGGTCAAGCGCCTGCTGGGCTGGAAGCAAGGCGACGAGGAGGAGAAGTGGGCTGAGAAGGCGGTGGACTCGCTGGTAAAGAAGCTGAAGAAGAAGAAAGGTGCCATGGAGGAGCTGGAGAGAGCGCTCAGTTGTCCCGGACAGCCTAGTTGAGTGTCCTCAGATGCCCAGCACTCACTGGACTCGTCATTAGGTACACCATCTAGTGAGATCCGGTGTCTTTTACCAATACGACAATGTTCACATTTGATTAACGGTTGGACAAAAAAAATCTTTGGATTGGATCTCATGATATAGTGTACCTAATGAAGGGTCACGCCAGCCTCTGTGTCATAAGTGAGACCTCATCCTGTGATCATCTTGTCCGTCAGGCAAGTGCGTGACCATTCCTCGCTCTCTGGACGGCAGGCTGCAGGTGTCTCACCGCAAAGGTCTTCCTCACGTCATCTACTGCCGAGTGTGGCGCTGGCCCGACCTGCAGTCCCACCACGAGCTCAAAGCCCTCGAATGCTGCGAGTTCCCCTTCGGCTCCAAGCAGAAGGACATCTGCGTAAACCCGTACCACTACAGACGTGTGGAAACGCCAGGTACTGCGTCCAACAGTCCAGATCATCAGACAGTCATCATCACAGTCTGTACGCGTGACGCGAGGCACACTTCCTGTGCCTCATTTTTTTTATCTGTACCATATGGGACCATGGTACAGAACCAAATGTTCCGTGCCACCAAATACACTGTTACACTGCTTATACTGTATTACGTTTGTGTAGTAACATTTAGTTTCATGGTTTTGTCCCAGTGCTGCCGCCCGTCCTCGTCCCCCGCCACAGCGAGTTCAACCCCCAGCACAGCCTACTGGCAAAGTTTCGCAACGCCTCTCTGCACAACGAGCCTCTGATGCCGCAGAACGCCACATACCCAGAATCATTCCCTGCGCTTCCGTGCTCGTCCTTCTCATCTCCTTCCTCGTCTCTCGCCCAGTCTCCTTCCTCGCAGAGCTACCCCGACTCCCCTGCCAGCTCCGCCGAGCCCGGCAGCCCCTACCATATCGCAGGTAGAAAATAACGTCCCAACTGCTTGTAATGTGATTTTATTTTTTTTTACATTTCTACAAAAATAGCAAATATTTTCCTGTTCACATTTGCCCCGTTGTGTGGTCTTGTCCAGCAGAGACCCCGCCTCCTCCGTACAGCATGATGGAGACGAGCCCCCAAGAGGACGTGAAGCCAGCAAACACCCCAGAAACCACAAAACTCACCTTCTCCGCACCACACAGAGGCAAGTTTCACCTAGTGCAATTCCTGGTGTTTTTGGGCTTGTTTCTTCACGTGCAACATCCTGGTGTGCAGATTTGCGTCCAGTGTGCTACGAGGAGCCCGAGTACTGGTGCTCCATAGCATACTATGAGCTCAACAATCGGGTGGGAGAGACATTTCACGCGTCGTCACGCAGCATGCTAGTGGATGGCTTCACGGACCCATCCAACAACAAGAACCGCTTCTGCCTCGGCCTACTGTCCAACGTCAACCGCAACTCCACCATCGAGCACACACGGCGCCACATCGGCAAAGGTGGGCTACATAAGCACGCCATCCCATGTAGGCAGTCTTCCGCTTTAACGGCCTGGCGACTGCATCCTTCTCAGGGCTGCACCTGTACTACGTGGGTGGCGAGGTGTACGCAGAGTGCCTGAGCGACAGCAGCATCTTCGTGCAGAGTCGCAACTGCAATTTCCAGCACGGCTTCCATGCCACCACTGTGTGTAAAATTCCCAGTGGCTGCAGCCTGAAGATTTTCAACAACCAGCTTTTCGCTCAGCTGCTGGCCCAGTCTGTCAACCATGGCTTTGAGGTGGTCTATGAGCTGACCAAGATGTGCACCATCCGCATGAGCTTTGTCAAGGTAAGACACTCATCAGTGCAGGTTATTGATACATTTACTTTACTTGTTGTATGAAAAACTTTTTTAGACAAATTTTGGGCATTGTTTTCCTGAGTGAGCACCAACAACACTTGTTGACTTGCTGTTTAGCTTCCTGTGTAGTAGTCATAAAAAGTGGCAACTGAAGCCACACGCAGATGCTTGTTGGAACTGAACTACAGCTGTGTTTACACTTGCACACATTTTGCCTCTGCAATTTGCAAAGGCAAAGCACGCCATTTAAATAAATGGCCACACTTGTGGCATAAATAAATGCCTTTCGTTCTATTTACACATAATTACGCATTTGTCACGCAATTTGTGACTGAAAATGGTGCGCATTGGCATGAAATAACTATGCTTCCACAACATCTTGTCAAGTACTATTTATGCGTTGTTCCCGCATGGGCCTGCATTGTCACTACCACTTCCCGCATCCACAAAGCAGTTGTGGCATTATCAGGAGTGCAGTCAGGCAGCACTTCTAGTACTACAAGATGTTCACATGCAAACAAGAAATCTAAGTCTATCCTCAAATTTGCAGATGACTCAGTGATTGTGTCTCTTCTCAGGGATGACAACCCTGATCACAAGAGAATGTTTAGAGTGAAAGCTGACTTTTTCTTTTATTAGCTGGTATGGGCAGCTCACCCTCAAAAACAGGAGCAGGTTGTAGAGCATCACTAAAGTGTGCAGAAGAATTGCTGGCACCACACTTAATGATCTGTGTTGTATCAGAGGCGGACTCTGAAAAAGATTCAATCAATCCTTGATGTGCCGAGTCACCCCCTGTATGATATTTCAGGTTGCTCCTATCAGGCTGTAAAATAAATTGCCCCTCTGGGATAATAAAGTTTACCTTGACCTTGCAGCTGCAGAAAGCTGCGTTGCTCCTCACTTTGCGCCATTATTTTGTTGTAGCACGCTTATAGCCGTTTTTTCGAAAGGGAAACAACAAATACACTGAACTCTGCGATCTGTGGCAACACTGACGCAAAGGAGTCAGCAAGATTTGCTTATGTTGGCACCATGATGTGGATGCGCATTTTAACATTTTAATATTGCTACTTTTTTCATTTTAAAGAATGAAGATGGTTGATGCAACAAATCCATGAAGATACTTTTCTGCAATCAAAAGGAAACATTGCTTCTTGCAGTATTTATTCGGAATAGGACTGAAATGTTGCCATGAAATTTACAAAAATGCCAAAACCAAGGAAACTTAATATTTTTTTTATTTAAAGACATTTTTTAAGTCTAATGTAAATATGACTAAAAGGTGTTTTATATTAAAACGTGTTGTACTTCTTTAAAATAGTAAATCACATATCATTCAGATATGCGAAAATGGCCAAAGTGATCCAAACAGTAAGTATGACAATGGGCTATTTTTCAACAAAATGAAACCATGAAATTAGAAATGCATGTTTGTATTGCGCTTATAATGGAGGTCTGAAACTTTTGTCCTCTTTGGATCTTTTCAAGAGTAGGAAATTTGAAATCTAACTCTGCAAAAGAAATAAAAAAATTTTTTTTTTACTAATCTTATTCATCTATTTTACTAATATTATATTACTAATCTATTTAGGCCTGATCGATGACCTAGATCCCCAGCAGCCTAACATTTATTGTATGGAAAATAACTCAAGACTCATGACGGACAGAACTGCTCTGCGACCCACTTTTAGGTCATGACCCACCAGCTGAGAATCATTGCACAAAACAGTTTCTGACAATGTGTTTGACATTTTTTGTGGCATATGCACTTCATGTTCCTGGCTCTCAGAAGGTTTAGGTTGTGTTCTCCCTTCAGGGCTGGGGGGCAGAGTATCACCGTCAGGACGTGACTAGCACCCCCTGCTGGATTGAAGTGCATCTGCACGGACCCCTGCAGTGGTTGGACAAGGTCCTCACCCAAATGGGATCACCACACAACCCCATTTCCTCCGTGTCCTAGCAGGCGCTTGGTTCTTCGCACAGCTTCTCCTACTTTCCGGACGGTTGTGCCACGTTCCAAAGCCCAAACATCCCCTACTGTTTACTGTAAGACTGAATTTCATTTAGCTAGTTGACTAATTGATGCAGCAAGTAGTTGTCTTGTGTTTCTGTGGCACTACGTGTGTGATATGTCTTTAAATATAATTAAGTATTTTAACTTACTGACCAATGTTTGGATTATATGTGCTGGTTGCTCTGTACTTCTATTAAAGTTTTTTTCCCCAAGACTAATGTGATTCCCTAAATGTGTTAAACAAAACTACATCAGATAAACTTAAGTAATAAATTGTAATCATTTAATGTTACTCAGACTGTGAGTTTAGGTTTTTTTCTTGTTAGTGCAATTTAAAAATGAGTAAAAACCTTAAAATGCTCCTTACATGAACATTGTATCAAGCACAGCAACTGACACGTACTGTGAGTTTAGGTTTTTTTCTTGTTAGTGCAATTTAAAAATGAGTAAAAACCTTAAAATGCTCCTTACATGAACATTGTATCAAGCACAGCAACTGACACGTACTGTGACATCAAGTCTTACATCACCTCTACATAAATAAATTAACATTAGCATCAGAAGCTTACACATTGATACTGGACAGTCTCCTTGTCAGCAGCCTGGGAAGTTCTGCTGCTGTGCAAAGTTGCGGCTCTGTGCTGCCAGGAGCTGCTGTTGCTGCTGCAAGAAGCTGATCACCTCAGGACTCCTCAGCAGTGACTGACGGACGGAACAGATGCATGTTCAGTGCATGTAACGCTTTAACACATTAAATCTTCCGCTTTAAACTCAAGAGAGAAATGTAAATATACACATTTGATTATATTATATTTATTGTCATTTAATATGGTTGAGGAATTTTAATATACAGGTATAAATTATTGCAATTATAGGAAACGGGGAGGCCGGTCCAAGTTGTGCGCCAACATGGCTGCGATAACTCGGTTGGCAGTCGGCCTGCAATGGATTCTACGTTTCCATTTACCTTCCAATGGTGCAAGTTTTTGAGTTTATGTAGTACTGTGTGCTTGTTTGCGCATATGTTGCTGAGGGTTTTGTCTCTGCATGAACCGAATACTTGACTTATACTATAATTCTCCAGTACTGGACTTGGAAGGTAACTGGTTAGCGCTGTAGCATTCTATGCTGAAAGCACTGGCTGTCTCTTGTGTCCCTGCAGTGAGCCTGTGCATAAGAGTTGTGCAATGTGGTATAAACAAATAATAGATGTAAACATGCCTATAGAAGTGTAATTTCATGTTTAAGGGACTCCGAAAATAATTAAAAATGTATTGTGAAAGTCATACACAGGTTTTCTGTGCTTAACTACAAAAATATTCCATTTATTAATATTGAAACTACTTTGCAGAAACTCACTTATCGACCATGAACAGTAATTCATGAGGAACGATTGTATTGTCTGCTTGTAAATGTAGTCAAAACTTACCAGTCTTTTCTGGTTAAGGACCTGCTCGATGAGGGAGGGTCTGGCTGGCCGGTCCCCCATTACTCCTAAACGCTGCTTGTTGACAGACACAGGCCTTTCCTCGGAGTTGTCCTGATCAAAAACAGAGCCATCTTATTGACTTATTATTTATGTAGCAACAGGAACAATAGTATAAAAAAAAAACAGATATTTCGGAAAATATTTGGAACTGAAAAATATCACTCTTTCGGTAGTATCGATGCATTTCAGATACTGCCATTGGTATCAGTAATACTATCCACATTGGAACCGATCCGCCCACCCCTCATTTCCACTTTGCGCCCCTTACGTCTAGTTTGCTGCTGGACATTGCCTGGTCACTCTTCTTCTTCTTGTACTTGTCCTTATACATCTTGTTGCGATGCTTCTTGCACATCCAAGGCTTCCTTTGCTTGGCCACCTGCGTGGTGGTCTCCGTGCAGCCCTCGTAGGTGCACTGTTTGGGGGCGTTGTCGCCCTCCAGGGTTTCCTCGTCGATTAGCTCCTCCGGGCTGGCGGCGCTGTCTCTGGGGTCTGATGTGTCCAACAAGTCGCTCTCCTCGTCCGGGTCGTCCATGTCGGTGTCCATGGGGATCAGCGTGATCACGTCTCTGCTGTCGACCGAGCGGCTATCACCCACGATGTAGCGCTGACCGTCTTTGGTAAGCAAGATAGCCGAGTCTTTGTTGGTCCGGCCTGAACTGTCGTCGTCGCTCATGCTTATCAATAGAAATGTCCCAAGCTCCAACCGCCAACTAGCTACAAACAAGCTAAAGCTAGCTAGCGACAGCTAACTCCCATCGCCCGCCGAGTAATGTGTTTTAGCGGCTATTTGCGAAATATTGGCTTTCTCTCGCTCCTTTGCATAAAATAAGAAGGAACCTCCTACTAGAACATGACGGTCCTGATTCATGAAACGAGCATAATCCGAAGAAAGAGGTCTTTGTTTGCTCAGTGCCAGACAGTCGCTGCTGGTCTCACTGCATTTCCGGGTAGTTCTTCTTCTTCTCCTCCTCTCATCAGTCCATGCACTAGACTAGATGGCCCTCTAGTGGTGGAGAACAACACACGCATGCTCATTAGTTGATTATGATCAATCAAATGACCAAAAACACGTACATTGTAGTAAAAATGAAAATACACAAATTTGTTTTGGAACCGTTTTAATTATTGTTATTATTGATAAACCACTGTTGGAGAGGTACATGTATTGGTATTGCAATGAACGTAATAGTGTAGTGCAGCTGTGAGAGCACTTCAGGAGGTCTGTGGAGGTCCTGTTGTGACAAATTCATATGAACTGATTAATATTGATCGTGAGCCGTATCATTGACACCTCACAAAAGATCTCACAAACAACAGTGAGCTCATCGGCGCCAAACACGCTAAGTTATACATTACACAGGCACGGGTCTTTGTCACTTGGAACTGATTATCTCCACTAAGGGACTTGTCTCTACTGCCCCCAGTCAAGAACGAACAAGAGGGAGAAGCTACTGTGTGTCTGTCATGTTTTCATCTGAATAAATGAAGCCATGAATGAGGTTTCTTGTGGCAAATAAATCCACTTTAGTGCTGCTGGTTCTGCAGTATCCAGACCTGTTGGACCGCATACTTTTGACATCTGCAAGGCTTGTCTGCCGCCGGGGGTGAAATCATGAAAAAGGGGCTTGATTACAACGACATGATGATATCAACACAGTCTGATTGAGTTTGCATCGTTGCTCAAATGCTTGCTACACACCAGGATGGCACAAGAGTGAATGGAGTGGCACACAAACATACAAGGGCGTCCGAACGCACCGCTATCAATGTCGACTGCAATCCGACATTACAGGAAGGCAACACCAATACTAGAGTCTTTGTTACAACATACCCACATTTTCTGTAAAAAAAAAAAAAAAAAAAGCGCCTACATCACATTCAGTCTTGTAAAAGTCTACGCTGGCCTACTGCTCTACGCCAAAGTTCTTCCCGCCAGGATAATGACATATCTCTGTGGAAAGGGGAAAATACATCATATTTTTACTGTATATATATATGTATGTATATATATATATATATTTTTTTTTAAGATGAAGTTAATTGGTCCATATTGCCGAGTGTGTTCCATCGTCAGTCTTCCAGAGATCATCACATAAGGGGAAAGATGAATGCTCGCTGCCCTTTCACGCTCCTTGATATTGGATGAGACAACTTGGATAGATAAAAAGTACTTTACCTCATTCCAACATTCCTTCATCTTGGAAAGTTCTCTTGGATTCAGTTTTTTTTTCTTGCTTTATAGTCTTCCTTCTGCAAGCCCCTGATAGGACACTGACCTCCTCATCCTCATCCTACCGGAGCTGGATGAGGGAATTCCCACTTCCTCCTCTCTTGAAAAGGGTAGAAGGTGGTGCTGGCAGAACTGATGGAGATGTTGTCAGAATCACATGGTGATAAGGAGTGGGGGTAAAGGTCAGGGGTCACAAATGGCGGGGCCAACGGTAGGCAGCTAGAGGGCGGAGCCTGGAGGGTGGACAACGTCTTCGCAAAGGCATCACATCCGGGTGGCGTCCTCATCAGAGAAGCGTCCTCTCCTTATTAAAAGGGGGGGCCTGAAATGGGGGTGGGGGGTAAAATGATGACATCATCTGAGAATCCATCATGACGAAAATGATTGTTGTGTTTTGAGGTGAGTTTATTTGTTTATGACAATTTATTTATAACAGGATGTCCCTAAAGTATAGACACAAAGGCAAAAATGTATATGTAATACAATTATAAAAATATACAGTATGTTTACAATCTAATATATAACATTAAAATATTTTCCTTTTAATTGAATGCATTTATTTTATATAGCATTTATATTGTGTATTTTTTATTTATATTGTTTTATTCATGTGTGTATTCATTCATTCATTTTCTATACCGTTTATCCTCATTAGGGTCGCGGGTATGCTGGAGCCTATCCCAGCTGGCTTTGGGCGAGAGACGGGTTACACCCTGGACTGGTCGCCAGACAATCACAGGGCACATATAGACAAACAAAGACATACAACCAGTCACACTCACATTCATACCTACGGACAATTTAGATTCGCCAATTAAGCTAACATGCATGTTTTTGGAATGTGGGAGGAAACCGGGTGAGGGTTCGGGTTAGGGTGAGGAGCTTGGCCATCCGGGAGGAGCTCAGAGTAGAGCCGCTGCTCCTTCACATCGAGAGGAGCCAGTTGAGGTGGCTCGGGCATCTAGTCCAGATGCCTCCCGGGCGCCTCCCTGGTGAGGTGTTTCGGGCATGCCCAGTCGGGAGAAGGCCCCCGGGAAGACCTAGGACACGCTGGAGGGACTATGTCTCACAGCTGGCCTGGGAACGCCTTGGTGTCCTCCCGATGGAGCTGGAAGAGGTCGCTGGGGACAGGGAAGTCTGGACTTCCCTACTGAAGCTGCTGCCCCCACGACCCGGACCCGGATAAGCGGAGGAAAATGGATGGATGGATGGGAGGAAACCGGAGTACCCGGAGAAAACTCACATACGCACGGGGAGAACCTGCAAATTCCACACAGAGATGCCCAACGGAGATTCGAACCCAGAACCTCCTGACTGTGAGGCCAACTTGCTACCCACTCGACCACCATGCGGCCCTTCATGTGTGTAATTGTGAGTAATTAAAATGTGAAATTTTTAATTAATTGTACTTATTTAGTACTATTTAAACATTTGATTCGTTTTCCACATATGTAATTTTTTAATAATTATTTGTATAGGAAAACATTTTTGTATAATGTATGTATGTTCTATACTCACATACAGTATGTATATATTATGTGTATGTCCAGACTGTAGCTTTATCAAGACATGGTACCTCACAATAATCCCTCGTTTATCGCAGTAAGTTCCATACCCCGCCGTGATAAGTGAATTTACACAAAGTAGGATTCCTTATTTATAAATGAAACATTTATTGTAGTTAGAGCATAGAAAACGTGTTTAGAACCTTCTAAATGCGGTATTTGTTTGTGTATTATAATTAATGCAGCCAGTTACCATATATGCTTACAAAGCAAATTAAATATACATTTTTGTGACCGTATTGAGTCAAGCAACAACCATGACTTAATAATAGATTTTTGAAAAACTGTAATAGAGTGAATCAGCGAAATTTGAAGTGCAAAGTGGTGAGGGACTACTGCAATACGTTGGGTTTATGTTATGTTCTAATGTCTGTAATTCCACTTAAAGTACTGACCAAGAAATCCTTCATACATCATCATGTTTGCATTATTGCATACACTGATGATCATTATCAAGTACTGCCTCTACAAAGATGACAGCGCTTTTTGGATGGACACTGTCAGTGTTGTTCATTATTGTTTGAACGACTGTACTATCTAGCACTGTGAGCTGTTCCTAACAAATGGGGTAGAACCAATACATTCGAACCGGCTCTCAGCACGATGTGCAGTTCCTGCTCGTGTCGCCATGGAAACCAAACTTACCTTATCCAGTACATGGCCGGGTGCTGGTGGAAGTCCAACGACCCAGATCTCTGCATAGAAAAGCTTCCGTCCAACTGGGCACACAGACATAGTAAAGTCAGTCATCCCAGGTGTAGGAAGATGCGCCAAATGACCCACGACTTGCTACTCATGGACAAAAGTGTTGGGACACAACTCTTAATCAACGCATGAAGCAATCCAGTTGGACCAGTGCCTGAATTTTCATTCTCCATCCAAGAGAAACATTTCTGACAACAATCGCACCTTGTAGATTTTTACCCATTAGCACCAAATGCATCTTGGGTAATTTAGTCTCCACTTACAGAGATGACCGCCACATTATTTGCGTTGTCGCTGACCTTCGGCCCAGTGTTGAAGTGCTTCTTTATTTTTCCTGCTACTGACAGCTGGTGATCGTTTTCACAAAGACCTTCATCCTGCATCCAAACGAGGAGAAACAACTCAAATACATGTGACCATTTAAAACCATAATAAACCATTACGTGTTAAAAACACTCTCACCGTCACCCACGGATGCTCCAGTACTTGGAGGGCCGTGTACCTCTGATCCACCTCCACCTCTAGCATGGATCGGATGAGCTCCTTTTCGCCCAGAAAGGAAACTAACTCTGTGAGGACAATTCTACCAACAATTGACTGGATTCAATTGATTCTTTATGTTCACCTTAGCTGTTTCCGACACGTTGTCCCAGTACGGAAGTGGAAATTCCAGCTGTCCCATTAGAATCTGATCAAACAGCACTTCCTGGTCTTCGCTGCTCCTGCAAGCAAACATGCGCTGCAATCAGCAGTTGAGGCTATGCAACATTAGGTAACCAGCGGTAGCTTACCCTCGGAATGGTGGGAAACCACACAGGAGGATGTAGGTGATGACGCCAGCTGCCCAGATGTCCACTTTGAGGCCGTAGCTGTGACACATAAAGACATGGTAGTACAAAGTAAGCCAAAACTGTAGGAATGATTCAAAAGCAGGCCTGTACCCTGTTTCTGCAATTATTTCAGGTGCTACATATGTCGGCGTCCCGCAGACGGTGTAAAGGGGTCCGTCCACCACGGTGGCCAAACCAAAATCTCCTAGCTTGAGGCTTTTGCTGCTGTCCGCATGCTCGTACACCTGCATGGCAAAAACGAAACAAAATATGATTTAAGCAGCCTTTCAAATGAGAAGTGGCCTAAAGAATGGTTCAGTTGGCTAAATAGGGGCGGAGTATCCAGTAAGCCACGTGCATGAGACAAGAAGTGAGCTCACCAGCAGGTTCTCCGGCTTGATGTCTCTGTGTACGATGTTGAGGCTGTGGAGGTATTTGATGGCGTTGGCCAGGTTGTACAGCATCCCACTGGCGTCCTTCTCGGTGTACCTGGTGGCCGAAGTGATGGCATCGAAAAGGTCCCCCCCCTATGGACAGAGGACGATTAAAACAATGACCCTGTGTTGTGTGGATTGGATTACAATTATTTCCCCCGCAATCTGCTAGGAAAACAGCTGTGGCAGTTGATATTAAAATGTTCTACGATGAAAAATCATTTCTATGTGTGGTCAACATGGATGAACAAGCCAGGGGATACGTCATTGTCACGTTGAACGAAACAACCAATCAGGGACTAGGTTCCCAAAGTGAGGTACGCGCACGCATAGGTGTACGCCAACTGTGACTGGGGGTACATGAATTGAAACGAAAAACAATTTGCGCCTGATTTGCTTCACAATTACACCTGAATGGCAAACAACGCAAGGAGAAGCAAAAGCAGAAAAGAAAAAGCATGACGTTGTCTTGTGGAGGCTCTCAGTCGTCCGGGTGTTATTCGTAGTAGAAGAGATCTGAATCGTCGACTGGACTGGGTAGTAGAGTTGCGGACGTTTCTATTCGCAGAGAATTCGTCAGCCGGAGTCTTCAGTACCGAGAAGTACAACAAAGTCCACAGGTTTGGAGACTTTAGACTTTGAGAGGAATGGCCAGAACTGCCACATTCCTACATACTTGAAAGTATGTTTTCAGGAGAAAATTCCGCTTGGGAGGATCGTATTCTGTCAAGAGGAGTCAAGGCTGTGGACTTCTCGGTAGCGAGGACTCTAGAAGACGAAGCATCTCCGAATGGAAGCGAAACGTCCACAACTGCCCGGTCGACGATTCAGATCTCAGATTGTTCATTGCTGTGTGTGCATCATATGAAAAAGAAGTACGTTTCCGTTTCATTTATATGTGTGCTTTCACCGCTGCGGGGATTACCCGGAAATGAGGCTTTATCATTGATTGTAATCAGTTTTGTATTTCGGGTACTGCTTTATCATGATTATAAACTTTTTCCTTCAACTCGGTATTAACTTCATATGCAGACTTAAACCATAACCTTGCGAGTGGGGCTCAAATTCAAGCCACTGAAAAAAACGATTAGTGAAGATTAGGATGATTGCTTATGTATTTATCAGTGCTCGTGTGAAACTCTATCAAAATGCTAAATACCAATTCATTATGATCAATATTTCATTTTTATGATCAATAAAAATGGTTTATGTTTATTAAGTGTGCATGAGTAGGGCGTTTCAAATGTCTGAAGGGGTATGTGACCGTAAAAAGTTTGGGAACTACTGCGTACAGCGGATAGTTGCCTCTCATAGGTCAGTCCAGGTACGACATCGGGTATCTGCGGACTAAGTGTGTTGTGTTGTCTGCTTTCTGACATTTTGGAACGTAGCTACAGGGATTTTCTCCCCCCCAACCTCATGTACATCAGCAGTAAACAACATTTTCGTGAATGAATCGTCCATTTAAAAAAAAAGACGCAGGCGAGTGCTGCCATCTGTGTCTCTCGGCCTTCATCAGTCATCCCACACTCGACTCTCATTCATACTCCTCCGTGCGCTCACACGTACATGTCCTCTACTCGCCAACAGATGGATTGCATTCCCACCCTGTCAATTATGCACAAACGTGCAGAAGCGCTTTTTGCCTTGGTTTGATATTCAAATGCCGCAAGCCCAACGGAGACGCATAGGAATTACCAATAAGAGTTCCCACGCACACACGTGGAGGACGAGACACACACCTTGACCAGCTCCATGACCAGGTAGAGCTCGCTGTACGTGTCCACCTCCTCGATGAGCAGCACAATGTTGGGATGCTTGACTCGCCGCAGGATGGCCACCTCGTTCTGGATCATGTGCTCCTGTTAAGGTAACAGAACAGACTTACAACAGACCACTAACTTGGTAGACCGTGACTTTGTGGCGCAACGGTAGCGCGTCCACCTCCAGATCAGAAGGTTGTGTGTTCAAATCACACCAGGGTCATGTCCAGTGTACCATATACTGTAAGTATTGTATTCCTACCTCACTAGATTAATTTTGCTACCATAATAAACCAAATGACAGTATGGTGTATAAACTTTACTCCCCAACACCTTAAGAGCTGCGCTGCCCCAGGCTTTTGACTGACTGGCTGGCGCTGCTCGACTTCACTCCCAATCAGTGGGGGTGTGTGGGATGGAGCTCAGGAGGGTGCAGGGCTGGTTCGTGTTACATAAACATCCAACTAAGCATGCAAGAGGAGGGGAAAAACTGTGTTATGTATGAAACCGTCCTGACCTTGCCTCTGCATTTGCCCTTGTTGATGATCTTCAGAGCATAATGGCGTCCTGTCGAATGCTCCACGCACTCGTGGACCACTGCAAAGTTCCCGTCACCCAACATGCGCCCCACCTTGTAGCGCTCTGAAAGGTAGGATGGGACCGCCGGCACATCGTCCATGACAACTTCCTCTGCAGGGACAAAATAAAGGAGAGCGAGAGAGCGTGAACCGCTGTGTGCATATTGAAGTAACATTATATATATTTATTATACTAATTTTTAAAATATATTTAGTATTTATCTTGATATATTTATTATATAGTAGGATGTATTTTTTTATATATCTTATATATTTGAATGATTCCTTCAAAGGTAACCAGCAGTGATGAACAGACAAAACACCTTTATTTATATAACAAAAGCTCGTCCTCACCGCCAGTCACTGGTTTGTCTCTGCCGCTATTGGCCGGGCCGGACATTTGATCGGAAGACAATGACCAGGACGAGCCCTGCGAGGCCTGCAGAGGTGTAAAAATAGAAAATTTTAATATTTGCTCAGGAATGATCCCACAATCTACAGCATGCAGCGCTTTTAAGTAATGTCCCCCAAAAAACAACAGCGTTAACGCATCACAGCATATCATAGCATTTCCCTAGTGGCTGTGAGAAACTCAGTGATGGCATAAGAGCAATCTGAAAAGATGCCCAGCAAGTGGCATTGACAAATTTCTCTTGATGTGATTTTACCTTTGAGCCACGCTACAAGAAAGTCGGATATTTGAAATTGATAAAATAATAGCTCACCTGTCTGGAACTAAATGAGTGTTTGCTGGTGAATCCGATAAAGGACAGCACAATGAAGCAAACTTACATCACAAGCGATATCACTAGCTGTGCGTGAGGATGCCCCCTAGTGGCTGTGGGCACAATGACGTCATGTCTATTACAGAGATGGTATCCCAACAAGCTCCGCCCTTTCCGAGACCTTCCTGATTAGAGGTGAGCAATGGGCTCTAGGAGAGACCATTAAAATTGGATGAGCTGTGAGGAGGCAAAACATCATCATCTCCTCATCACATCCCGTCTCGTTGTGATGGAAATAGATGAAGACGAGGAGTGACGCATTCCCGCATAGGACTGCAAATGAAAACTAGCTCATCTCTCAATAAAAGTCAAATCACTCTGAAAGTTTGAAGATGATTGTGGTTGCTCGATTGTGATGGCCAGCCTTCATAACCAACAGGATTTGATGCCGCGGTACAAAGCGGAGCCAACGTGGTCTCTGGTGGCATTTTGGGAGTGGGCCTTGTACAAGGACCAGTGTGGTGGTTCACTGCAGCCTCAGGTCAACTCTATTTATAGTTTATCTGCACACGTGCACACACCCCTAAGCAGTCGCCATCATGGTGGTGGCGGCAACGGTGGGTCTTGCTGAATATTGACAGAGCTATGGTGCTGTGTTGCTGTCATCGACCGTAAATACCGAACACATAAATGTCATATGTTTCACAAGTATTTATAATGTATGAAAATAAAGTTGGTAATAATGTATTTGCCTTTTCTTTTGACTATATTGTATAGAAATACTGTATTATTATGAAAATGTATAGTATTTCTGGGTCAATGTGTGTATGTATATGCAGTATAATATAGTATAAATGTATATATTGTATTTCCAATGGTGCGCTATTAATATTATTGCAAAATAAGCTGGAGGTAGTATGGATCAGTTCCTGTACTTTTACTGTACTCATTGACAATATTTACTATACTGTATGAAAATATTGCATTATATAAAATAATTTATTTGTGGCTTTTTGGTCCAAAAACATTTTTTTCTTGTCTGAAACCACATCTCATTCATCCGAAGTCTGCAACAATTTATAAATACATAATAATAAAGCACAAAATGTACAGCATACTAATACAGCATAATGACAGACATCTACTGTATTTATGTGGTATATTTTTGTAGTATATTATAAATGTGGGCCGCACGGTGGCTGAGTGGTTAGCACATTGGCCACACAGTCAGGAGATCTGGAAGACCTGGGTTCAAATCTCCGTCGGGCATCTCTGTGTGGAGTTTGCATGTTCTCCCCGTGCGTGTGTGGGGTTTCTCCGGGTACTCCGGTTTCCTCCCACATTCCAAAAACATGCATGTTAGGTTAATTGGGGACTCTAAATTGTCCATAGGTATGAATGTGAGTGTGAATGTTTGTTTGTCTATATGTGCCCTGCGATTGACTGGCGACCAGTCCAGGGTGTACCCCGCCTCTCGCCCAAAAGTCTGCTGGGATAGGCTCCAGCATCCCCGTGACCCTAATGAGGATAAGCGGTACAGAAAATGAATGAATGAATGAATATTATAAATGTATAATTTGTATTAATTCTGGTTTCATTATTAATATTATATAATAAACAGAAGCGGTATCAATCAGTCAATGTTTTCCTATACTTACAATATTTACTATACTGTATAGAAATGCCGCATTGATATGTAAATGTATAATAATAATTATAATTACTCATTATTAATATTACATAGGAAGTATTTAGTATAACAGTCTTTCAAAGTTTTTAAAAACGTCTAATATTGAGTATACTGTGCAGAAATATTGCATTATGAAAATGTCTAGTACGTTTGCAGTATAAATGTAATAAAAGTTATCAGTATTAGTTTTTTTTTTTTTACTATTTTTGGTCTGTCCAATCATCACTCTTCTTCTTCTTTATCGCTGGTGGCCTTATCTCGCATGCAGCCTCTGTGGCAACAAAACACTGTTGCTACGGAAACTGCTCCGAGGGCAGCTTCTGAAACTTCCTGGCAGGCTGAATATGGTCACTTCCTGGATGGAGGCGGGGCTTCTAGGGACAGACCTTTTGAGAGACTTTCGTCTGCTTGGTGTTCACGGTTATAAGAAAGACTTGGACGTGTCTGGATATTATCACACTGTGCTCTTTATATCTTAAAAACATAAAATGGCGTTGGTGTCCCCTTCCCTCCCCGCCTCTTCCCACAGCACGCTAGCAAAGTGAATGCTAAGGAGGACGTAAACACCAATGAAACAGGATGTCCACTATTGACCTCAAACGTGGAGCATCATCTAGACAGCAGATGCGGGGGAGCATCTGTGGTGATAAAAAGAAGGGAATTGAACAACGGTCCACTCAATGATGAAACGTTTACATAAGAGCATGAGGCTGCCTCACAGCTGATTAAACATCTCAAAGTCCTCCCCCAGGCCACTCTTCTTGCTGTTGTGCAAAAGGAAGAAATGTAATAAGATTTGAGCTTGGCCCCGCCCCCTCCCTCCCTGATGCAACTCGGCCGTCTAGACGCAAACAAATCCATCCTGCTCTGGTTTGAAAAGATCAACCCTGTGTGCGGATTAGCGCGCCGAGCCCTGCCAGCTGGTGGGAAAGAATTACGGGGACGGAAAGGATGTACGTACGGGGAGCGCGAAGAGAGAAAAAAAGGTATAGAAATATAGACCCACCACATATGCATGCAAGTATTGGGACAGCTACAGCAAGTGAAACATCACTCCTCCGAGTTCTAGTTCTTCCACACCAAACTCATCCATGTGAAGGAAGGATCACATTTGCAATAAAAGTGAGCATGATTATCATAATTCACTTGCAACGAAGGAAGCTAACAAGCTAAATAGCCAACGTAATGGTGTAATGGTTGACTCCGGAAAACACTGCCCCTCGGTACGGAACCTTTGGTGTGGTAGAAAGGCGTCCCAACTTCCCACATGGTGCTTATTGAAGGTGAAAGACAGGAAGTGTTAAGGCCTCATGCATATACTTGTTAAACAAATACAAAAATTGACGTTCTCCTCCGATTTCGGATCAACACTTGCAATTAAAGTGCCTCATTAAATTAAATTCAGCTCCAGAACCCTCCCAGTCTCTCCTCCATATGCGCCACACGCTTATTACCAACATTTTAATGTATAAAATGTATCAGTACTTATCGCTTATGAATGATATTGTAAGATGATCCATGAGCAAACCCAATCTGAGTCACTTTGTAAAATTTCATTTTCGCGTCTCATAGAACTATGATGAGTTCAAGGAGCACCAAACAAAGTGCAAAATCTCACTGCTTGGTGGAAAAACATTATCAGTGAAGCATACCGTCAGAAAGATGAAAATGGTGGTGGTACGGTACACGTGTGCTGTACATTTTACCTCTGGTATCTCCTATTTATGAATGGCTGCCCACTGGGGGGGAATGAGTCACGTTTTCTGAGACAAAAATGTTTCTCATCAAGAAAATAAAAATAAAGAAATTCTTTTTTTTGTGAAAAATTAGTGAATTTGTGAAGCCGTAAGTGCTGTTGAATGCTTAACTAATTGGAGAATTACCTGCCTACAGTATTAAATGTATATCTTTTTTATTATATATATATCGTGTGTATACTGCAAATATATACACACACAGTATATATTATATACTATAGTATAGATTGTATTCATTGTAATGTGTTTTTATTATGTATATACACATATATACGCACAGTATATATTATATAGTATACCGTAGTATATATTATATAATTTATTATTTTTAATGTCCGGGTACTCCGGTTTCCTCCCACATTCCAAAAACATGCATGTTAGCTTAATTGGTGACTCTAAATTGTCCATCGGTATGAATGTGCGTGTGAATGCTTGATTGTCTAAAAGTGCCCTGCGATTGACTGCAGAACAGTCCAGGCTTCATTTTTAAAAGAATTAAAACTCCTAACACCAAAACCAAGTGGTTTTACATTTTTGCATTTTGCCAGTGAACCGTGACCTTACAACCAAGCTGTGTACCAAACTGTGATGATGGCGTACTGTTGCAGCCGTACTAAAAACATGTATCTCTATCAATGCTTTTAGTCGGAAATCCACTCCCACCAAAGTAAAGACTCTTAGACCAACACAAAGAAAACACAATGAATGAACACAAGGCAACAAAGTGCAAATGGAAATACAATTTAATGATGGAGAGACGTGGAAATGAAAACAAGCACAAATGGGACACAGAAATAGAAGATGTAGATCTGCACATGAGCGCCTTTCAGGGAGATGAAACATGCAAATGAGAATGTGTCACACCCCAACATGAACACAACATGAGAAATATTATTATGACACACACACTCTCTCATTCTCACACACACACACACACACACACAATATGGTTGCTGATGAGGATGAGGAACGTGCAAATCAAAGGATGATGGATGCCAGTGAGTCAGTGGTGACACACACACACACACAATCTAGACTTCCCGCCTGACTGTGTGGCGAGTGTTTGTGGCGTCTGGGTCTAATAGCAGCTTGTTCTAATCATTTATCGCCCCCGCTGTCTTTTTCACATTTAATGGAGCAAGCAGACGGGAGGCAACCTCAGGCAGCGCCAGGGACAGTCCAAATTCGAGGCACAGAAGCCTCGGAACGTCGATGAGATGTAGGAAGGCTGCAACAGAGGAAGCGTGCGAGGCGTTCTAATTCATAAAAAAATGGGTCACTGGAGTGCTGCATGTATAAATTATGAGGGCCACTTCATGGATGTTTGTTATTTTTATGCGCATTCATTTAAACAGTGCAGCGTGCCAATATGAAAAGGTAATGTATTACTATTATTATTGATTTTTATTTGATTTTTATGTTGTGGCCCTATTAGTCTCTAGTCACTAAAGAAGAAAACGTGGCCTCTCCACTTGAATGGTCAAGCTGCATTCAAGAAAACTGGGAATTTCGAACCTCAACCCAGGAAAGTCCTTACTTCAGAATTTAGGACAAACTGACTACCGTAACTTGAGCAAGACAAAGTGCTAAGAGCGTATACACAGTATATTTACTGTATGTGAATTTCCTAGATAATGTGTTCAATATCAACTGTTTAAAAAACGTCAAAACTTTGGGGAGACTCGTTAGATCACCATATTAGTGCCAGGCATCGTTGTTTGTTAACATTTGACTGTAATACAACCAAGAGGAATATTTCCAACTTTCCCAGCAGTCTTTGAATGCAGCAAAGATGGCGTCTGAAAGTGTCATGTCTCCATGAGACGTTATAGCCTTCATATGAGGAAGAGGATAAAGATGGAGGCAACAGCTGCAGGCTGCATTGAGGAGATAACACAGAAATGGACCCTCAGCTCCAAGTTCTGCCCGGACGGGATTTAAGCGCTCGTTCGTGAACGTTTGAGGAAGAGATTGGTGGTAAGCCGATCGGAGGAGGCTGTCGCATTTAGAGCAGGACATCAATTTGACCTCGTCACGCTGCCGTTAAGTGGATTCCACTCAGTTTTGGGTTTGTTATATATTCTTTATGAGCGTGCACCAAAGTCACGCTGCGCTAGATTCTTTACTAACCACTACTAGCTAGCTCCGCCCCCTGCTGCCATAACACTATTTTGATTTGCATGCTCCTCCTCCGGTGAGCTGGCATCAACGCAACACATTGTTGACATTGTAACAGACCATGAAATCACACGAGCTCATGTTTATGTGACACAAATGAGCCTCAACAGAACAGCTACAAAAACAACACATAGGACATGAAAACACACAGAAGAGGTGTCGGCCAATCTCAGGGAACCTCGAGAGGGAGGCGAAAGGTCAGGCCCCGCCCCCCCAAGACACTAAAGATGTGGGCTTGTGCTTCTATGACGTAGTCGGCCTAAGCTCACTCACGTCTTTGTCCGTGTCCTGTTGACATAGAGGTTTATTCACTATGGGTGCGTGTGAGTGTGTGTGTGTGTGAGAGCGAGAGAGAGACCGACCCAGTGCCCACAGACTGTGCACTTACCCGCCGTTGGCTGAGGCTGCCCGGGCTGGTCGGGGAGGGGCTGGGAGACTTAGCCGTATGCGGCGTGGACATCTGACTGGCGGGTGTCCCGTTCACTGGAGGCAGAAGAAGAAATGGAGCAAAGTGCATGAGAGGGCCACTGGAGCGGGACAACATGGCGGTGCTTCACGTCTATGAAGCACCGCAATATTGCACACAATTCCTCTTTGCATCATCGTCATCATCGTCATCACCCTCCACCACATGTCCTCTGAGGTGGCCCCTTGACCCGCAGCAGTGTGACCTTATTAAATGTGCTGCAGCTTTATTTAAAGCCAAGCACCATCTGTCTCGCAGGCAAAAAAACACTCTTGGCCATCGCTCTCCAAGAAAAAGTGACCCTGAGCAGCATTGAAAGTGGATGGATGGACGGACGGATGTTGGTTCATATGTAACAGCGGTGTTAAAAGCGCGGGCCCATTTGTGGCCCTCAGCTCGTTCTTCATAGGCCATCGCCACTTTCAAAACATACCACTAAAGAAGAACACTAGAAAAAAAAGAGCCTTTAGCGAGAAAAGGTTGATTTATTTTCCTTAAATATATACAGCATATGACTTCTTATTGTCTGCATGGGTTGGTTTAAGATTTTTTAGAAAAAAAAAATGTCAAATTGCCCCTAAGTACAGTCAAACTGTATTTATAGTTATAGTTTGGTGACCAGATTTAATAACACGAGAGGGTCCAAAATCTATTAGAAAAGTACCAAACTCTTAGTATGTTATACAGCAGTGTACACATTTGTTTCAACCAAAATGATGAATTATTATCTTTGCAGAGGTAGAAATATTGTATTGGAACTCCTAGATTGTGTAACCGAGCTGAGATAACACTGATGTCACTTCATGATGAAATAATGTCATAAAACTCCATCCATCCATCCATCCATCCATCCATCCATTTTCCTCCGCTTATCCGGGTCCGGGTCGCGGGGGCAGCAGCTTCAGTAGGGAAGTCCAGACTTCCCGGTCCCCAGCGACCTCTTCCAGCTCCATCGGGAGGACACCAAGGCGTTCCCAGGCCAGCTGTGAGACATAGTCCCTCCAGCGTGTCCTAGGTCTTCCCGGGGGCCTTCTCCCGACCGGGCATGCCCGAAACACCTCACCAGGGAGGCGCCCGGGAGGCATCCGGACTAGATGCCCGAGCCACCTCAACTGGCTCCTCTCGATGTGAAGGAGCAGCGGCTCTACTCTGAGCTCCTCCCGGATGGCCGAGCTCCTCACCCTATCTCTTAGGGTGAGTCCAGCCACCCTACGAAGGAAACTCATTTCCGCCGCTTGTATCCGCGATCTCATTCTTTCGGTCATGACCCATAACTCATGACCATAGGTGAGGGTGGGAACGTAGATCGATCGGTAAACAGAGAGCTTTGCCTTCCGGCTCAGCTCTCTCTTCACCACGACGGTCCGGTACAGCGACCGCATTACTGCAGACGCTGCACCGATCCGTCTGTCGATCTCACGCTCCAACCTTCCCTCACTCGTGAACAAGAACCCGAGATACTTGAACTCCTCCACCTGAGGCAAGACCTCACTCCCAACCCGGAGGGTACAGTCCACCCGTTTCCGACTGAGAACCATGGCCTCGGATTTGGAGGTGCTGAGTCTCATCCCAGAAGCTTCACACTCAGCTGCAAACCGCTCCAGTAAACGCTGAAGGTCACAGCCTGATGAGGCCATAAGGACCACATCGTCTGCAAATAGCAGAGACGAGATCCTAAGGTCACCAAGCTGGACTCCCTCAACACCTTGACTGCGCCTAGAAATTCTGTCCATGAAGATTATGAACAGAATCGGAATCGAATGTCATAAAACTGTCCAAAATAAAGCATGCATCTCCAATCGGTAGACGGTTCTTTCATTTTTATACAAAAAAAAACAAACCAGACAAAAATGTGGATCAAAATGGATAAATATATAAAAAAACATTTTTTCCCACTGCACATGACACATACAATAATGCATGTTAGACGTGCCGTATTTATCATGTGATTATCAGCACTGTCTGCCTCGTCATTAGTCTGTGAAATGTAAACGTTGACATTTTTTGTATTGGAGCTCATAGATTTAGCTGGAAAAATTGCGATGTCAATTCCTGACAAAATAATGTGTAATAATCGTTACAAAAACTCTCCCCCCGAAAAGTATGCATCTCCAATTGGTCTATGACAATATCATTTTTATCTACAAAACAACAACACCACATTTTTTGTTAAAATTGATTAAAAATGTAAAAATCACTTTGATTGTCACGGGACACTGACAACATACCATGCATGTTAACTGACAAGCCATTTTTATTATATGGAGTGTCAACACTACGCCTCCCTCTCTATCAGACTATGAAATGTAAATGTTGAAATTGTTCCACTGCAACGGCATACAGCGAGCATTCCTTACATGCGTAACGTTTATTCCAAACACAACTTTGTGCATAATTCAGCAGCAGAGCTCACAGAAGACAAAAATAGACGTTACACAACAGCACGCTACGCCATGCAGTACGATCATTATTACTATCATAATTCCATGGCACACTGGAAGAGGCTGCCTCTGCTTCATCCCCATTGATGAAAGCCAGCATCCACACACACACACACACACACACGCACACACAGTTACACAACACGTCTGACTGACTCCTTCCTCCAAACGGGCACAGTTTAACGTTAGAAGCCTCAGCGACCCTCACATGATGAACAGCACACATGATGAAGAACACATATGGTGATGAGGATGCCAGGCCCCCTCCCCTACCTTCCTCCCCCGGCATGATGAAGAGCACAGTGTGGGTCCAAAGCGGCGCTGAGGAAGAAGAGCAGCTCCTCGTCTGCTAAAGTGTTGAATGGGCAGACAAGGGCTGAGCTGTACTATACTGACGCGCAGAGGCGGGAGCGAGACGCACACGGTGACGCGCGCGGGGGGCCGGAGGGTGGGGAGGTTGGCAAGAAAGAGGATGTCAGGGAGGGTTTGTATGTGTTTGTGGTACCAAACACAGCATCTACAACAGTGGTTCTCTTTTTCAGCCAAGCGTTTTTGGTGGAAAGAAAAGTGCCGTTGTGCACTCCTTTGGATGTAAAAATACTAAGTCAAATATTGAATATTGTTTAATATTGTTCAGGGCCCCTGAGCGCTTGTTTCAGTAAATGAGCCACTCAAATGATTGTGCGCATGTCCAAAACTGCCCTCAGTAGACGCCCACATGGGGCCACATGAACCGGGCCCTCCAGCCAATGAAATTATCGGAATGATATGCGTCACGTGACGTCAAGACGCCATCAACAGTAGTAAGCTAGCTTGCTTTTCATACCGATGAGTGAATTTATTTCAATTCATTCATGAATTATTGGACTTTGACAAACGAGTTATTGATGAGTTTACCGAGATGGAAGATCGGCGGGCATCCTTTCTATTCAAGAAATGAACAACACTGGTGAGCATTTTGATTTTGAATCATTCGAAGGTTTTACTCATAGCCTTAGTTTGTAATGCTACAGATAAAAATGGATAGTGGTCTTGAATTTAAACGGAATAGAAAGGGGTTTTCCAAATGCCTGTTTTTTTCCAGTATGATATGTAAGCCCGCCCGCCTGCGAGCCCCTCCCCCAGGCCTGGCTCCAGGGTGAGGCCCCGGTATCCCACGTCCAGGCGAGGTGCGGTCACTCCTCATGTTTCTCTTCATGAGGGTGAGGGATGGCCGGATGGCCGAGAGGGTGAGGAGCTCGGCCATCCGGGAGGAGCTCAGAGTAGAGCCGCTGCTCCTTCACATCGAGAGGAGCCAGTTGAGGTGGCTCGGGAATCTAGTCCGGATGCCTCCCGGGCGCCTCCCTGGTGAGGTGTTTCGGGCATGCCCAGTCGGGAGAAGGCCCCCGGGAAGACCTAGGACACGCTGGAGGGACTATGTCTCACAGCTGGCCTGGGAACGCCTTGGTGTCCTCCCGATGGAGCTGGAAGAGGTCGCCGGGGACCGGGAAGTCTGGACTTCCCTACTGAAGCTGCTGCCCCCGCGACCCGGACCCGGATAAGCGGTGGAAAATGGATGGATGGATGGATGGATATGTAAGCCCATTCAAATCATTCCACGAAATTTGGTTGTAATAGCAAGCCTATAAATAGAGTTATAAATTCAGAAATGTGAAATTCGCGGCCACAGGAACTTTAATGTAATCAGTTAGCTGACCACTAGGGGGCGAGCCGATTACGTCATATCTGCTACAAGTCAGAATCAGCCCAGGTAGTCATCATGGAGTGGAGTGATGAAGGAGGATGCTTTTGTCCTTAGCAAGTCGCATTTGGAGGTTCAACCTTATATATGTTTGAAGCACTCGTACACCAGGAACTCGAGGATGAAGACGTTTCCAGTGATGACGTTGAGGAAGAAGAAATAGAGGAGGAAACAATGACTGGCAAGTTGCCATCTTTTTTGTTTACATATGCATACGCTACATGTAAATCATTCAGTAAGCTATAAGCTATAAACCAGTCATGTTTTTACTAGCTCCTTTTTTGAAAGATTTTCTATTCATACCAAGCATAGCCATTTACCGGTGTACTTATTTTTTCTTTTTAGATGTCAATGTGACAAGCGCTGTGCTCCACAAACATTGGGGACATTTTCAATGTGTTGTTCTGACTATTCTCCAGTCTTGGCAAAAGAGGAGGAATTTGAGCCAGATGCTCTTAAATGCGTTGGATCAGCTGGACATGCCATCCTTTTCTTTTGCATTGTGGTGAGTACCTTTAGTGCAGTTTGGAGCTGCACAATAAACCATTTTTTCCGCAAAATCGAATAAAACCACGTGAAAATAAAGATCCAAACACACGCATTCGTGGTAGTAAAAACACAATAAAGGGCTGCAAAACCAATTTCTAATTATTTATATCCATGAAAACTCGATGCATTTGGAAAAAAATTACCTTCTATGCCCTTTAATTTAGAATTTATTGTGTAGGTTTTGCTGCTCTTCTTAAAAATAGTGTTTGTCACCTCAATACCTTAACCCAAAATGGAGCCAAAGAACGTTGCAAGTGCCAGCATTTTGAGAAAGATTATTAAATTCCTGTAATTAGCCATGCCAAAGCAGTGTGTCTTGCTGCCACATTGTGTCTTTGGGAATAGTAGTCTTCATGAAGGTAAATGTCACCTTACAAGTTCATTTGGGACTGTCATTTCTCATTTATATGCAATAAGATTTGTTTGATGCATGTAAAAATACAATTAAAAAACAATAAAAAAATGTGTTTTGAGTCAGCTGCTGATGAGATCATAAAATCCGATAGCAATTTTGGTCACTAGCTAAGAGGAGGCTGGCAAGGAAAAAAAAAACAACATATATGTATAGTAAGAATAGCGATGGACTCACACAGTTTTAATAACTGAAGAAATGCAAAGAATGCATGACAACCGCGGCAAAATTGTTGCATCCACTTTATTTTTTATAAATTATACTAATAAACATCATTAAATGAATACCTCACATCAAAAGTGAGCAAAGCTGAATTTTAGACACAGCTCGTGACGTTGTGTAGTCATTTCTTTGTGACATTTCGTGTTCCAGGTTGTTGTTGTTACTCATTAATGCTCTTACAGGAGCAATGTGGCTGACTGTGGTTGTTGACTCCTAGCATCAATCTGGGACAAGCTGTACTGGGAGGCGGGGCTAAGGGGTTTGGGGGTGGGGGGGTGGGGTGTAACGTGTGGAATAAAAAACAAACTCCTCTGAGACAAAACAGAGGTTTCATAAGAACTAATGATAAAAAAAGACAGCTGGGTCTAACAGCGACTCCATGAATGATCTGTTATTAGAACATAATGATGATGGTGATTATGAAGGTAACTGGCGGAAGCTGAGCCAGAGGGGGCACGGTGTGGTCTGACTCAGGGTTCTAAGCGAGAACACGTCAGTGTGCTGCACCGCGGGCCGTTTGTATCAGAAAGTGGTTGACTAATATGGACCAACTCTGGACACTGTGGATCTGTCTGCCCTGTGGATACACGTTGCTATGGTAACACACGCACGTCTGTCTCCATCTTCTGTCTCACAAACACCAGTCCACGAGAAAAGACCTCATCCCAGCAATTTACTGCCAAAATGTGCACGCAGTAAAAGGCAATTAGGGCTGTGCTGCTCAAAGACAGTAAGACAAGAGCATACAGTATGTGATTCAGCCAACATTTTATTCCATCTTGTCGAGGGACAACACTACAGAAAGTAAAGTGGATATACTCTTGAGTAGTCAGTGCACAGCTTGTAAAGCAGTATAGATTAAGAGTCAGAACACCGGCATTATTGTCTAAAAAGCTGGCAACACAACACACATGTAGTGGTAGCATCACGCTCGGGGCTGCACGAGTTCTGCCGGCACTGGGCAGCTGCGGTTCATTGAGGGGAAAGATTCCAACATTCCAACATGTAGAAACTGGGCTGCATGGTAGTTTTATCATAAGAATCCCAAACACACCTTCAAGATGGAAGATGAAGGTGAATGTGTGGCCAAGTATGTCTCCCCCACACCACACCGCACCTAAATGACCACGTGTGGGGTCCATCTCACAGTGAATATGTCCAATTGCTGTGAATATTTAGTGTGAGCACTACCTAACATAGATAGAATGACCACAAGTGCACATCCATCCTTCCCTCCATCTTCTATGCCGCTTATCCTTTGTTGTATCCTTCACCACTCCTCCATGCTGACATCACTGGTGGAGCTGGTGCTTGTTACACAAACAAAAATGACCGAAACTACCATGTGGCTCAAATTCTGCTTCATAGTGTCACCAAACATGTGGGACTTCATCTTTCTCCTCAATGCAGCTTCCCACTGCTGACAGCACTCGTGCACACAACACCACCATGTCAGACTGCAGGCAGGACACAATAATCTCGCTACTCACTTGCGTTGCCAGCCATTTAGACACCAACGGCTGTGTGTTAACTCACACTGAGTGGCTTGTAAATCGATGCCGCTATACAAGCTGTAGACTGACTACTCTAGAGGATACGCTTTTATACAGTATTGTCCCGTCACCACTGCACGATGGCCGAGTGGTTAGCATATTGGCCACACGGTCATTACGGCAAAGTCTCTTCGATGGGCATCTCTGTGTGGAGTTTGCATGTTCTCCCCGTGCGTGCGCGGGTTGTCTCCACGTACTCCGGTTTCCTCCCATATTCCAAAAACATGCAAGTTAGGTTAACTGGGGAATCTAAATTGTCCGTAGGCATGAACATGAGTGTGAATGTTTGCTTCTCTATATGCGCCCTGTGATTGGCGAGCAGTCCAGGGTGTACCTCACCTATTGCTCAAAGTCAGCTGGGATAGGCTCCAGCATACCCCTGTGACTCTAGTGAGGATAAGCGGCATAGAAAATGGATGTATGTCCTTTGAGAAAATAGGCCCTGCCAGTCTTCGACCACCAGTACAGACAGGCAAGAACACACACGCACACACTCGCACATTTGCCTGCCTCAGTCAGCCAGATCAGATCAGATGGTGTTATGACTCACTCTCATAACCTTTTCCCCCAAAGGCTTCACACCGTCAACTCGCCTCACCTTTCCAAGGCAAAGCATATGGCGCTTCACACCCACGGCCTTCCAAAACCAATCCCGCCTGCCTCCATACGACTCAGACACATTTAGACGGCGAGGACCGAAAATCGAGTGGCTGGATAAGGCGTTCGTCTCTCTCTCTCTCACAAACACACACACACGCACGCACATACACGCCTGCAAGCACGCACAGAAACAGTGCTCAATCAATCTGCGCCATTATGAAGAGAACAATTTGTTAAAGCTGCCACTTTTGTGTCCTTTACGCTGCAATTTAGCTAATCTGGTCCATTGTGTCTTTCCCAGCATCCAGACTGTAAAAGTGTCAAAGCTTAAAGACATACTTCCCTAAAGCTATCAATGATGTACTTTTTATGTGAGTGTTTCCAGGTGAAGAAGAGCAGCTGCAGGATTGAGTCAGCCTCTCAGCTTCCCTGCTGCAACCCTTTTCTTCTTCTTTTTTATGTGGCCTTTCTAGGTGTCCCTCGGGAAGTTATCATTTAATTATATATTATGCATGCGACACACACACGGCCGTGGGGGAGGGGATCATAGCGTGCACATTGTGTTTATTTCACAAAGTGATGAGCAGCATCACAGCAAGGATGTGCTGGACAACAAATACATTCAAATACACGAAACATTACTCATGTCATTATTGTTTCCGGTAACAGATAATGTAATTAATTACTCTTTTAAATGTGACCGACAGTGAAATGTAGCGCGTTATTATGCACTAATATTTATATCAGCTTGTACAACCGGAGCACGGGGCGGCTTCGTATTGCCAGAATTAAGTCGATCATGCTTCCAGTGAACGCCGGCCTCCTATAAGGCTGCCCTTTGTCACCGATTATGTTCATAATTTGGATATGGATAGATTTTCTAGGTGCAACCCAGGCTTCGAGGGAGTCCAGTCTGGGGGGCTTAGGATCTCGTCTTTGCTCTTCGCAGATGATGTGGTCCTACTGGGGCAGTTTGCAGCTGAGTTTGAAGCTTCTGGGAAATCTGAGACCGTGGTTCTCAGTCGAAAACGGGTGGATTGTACCCTCCGGGTTGGGAGTGAGGTCTTTCCCCAGCTGGAGGAGTTCAAGTACCTTGAGGTCTTATCATGAGGGAAGGTTGGAGTGTGAGGTCAACAGGCGTATAAACGCAGAGTCTGCAGTAATGCAAGCGCTTGTACCGGACCATCATGGTGAAGAGAGAGCTGAGCCAGAAATCTATGTTCCTACCCTCACCTATTGTCATGAGCTTTGGGTCATGACCGAAAGAACAAGCGGCTGAAATTAGTTTCCTCCGCAAGGTGGCTGGAATCATCCTAAGAGATAGGGTGAGGAATTCAGTCATCTGGGAAGGGTTTTACCGGGAGTAGAGCCGCTGCTCCTTCACATGGAGAGGAGCCAGCTGAGGTATCTAGTCTGAGTGCCTCCCGGACGCCTTCCTGGCAAGGTGTTCCGGGCATGCCCAGCCGAGAGAGGACCCCAGGGCACACTGGAGGGATTATGTTTCACAGCTGGCCTGGGAATGCCTTGGTGTGTTCCCGGTGGAGCTGGAAGAGGTGGCTAGAGACCAGGAAGTCTGGACTTCTCTACTGAGACTGCGACCCGGACCCGTATAAGCAGAAGAAAATGGACGTATAGATGGATGGATCTACATCAGCAATGTGAATGGGGTTTTATTCACCTCAGTTGCATGTTTCCCTGATCTAAATCCAATTTAGCACATCTGGGATGGATGGCAAAGGAAGTTTGCAAAGGTGGACATTATTTCCAGACAGTGGATGCCCTCCTTGAAGCCATCTTCACTACCTGGTGCAACATTCCCACTAGCCTCTTATCAAGCATCAAGCATGCCCAAACCAATTTTTGAGGTGATCAACAAGAATGGCGCAGCTCCACATTACCGAGTCCTTTTTTGAACAATTCATTTTTATTCACAGGGGTTTCATTTTTTTGTAGCTATGGTCTTTTGATCAGATGTCGAACAGCCTATTCCACATTAATGCTTGTTTGCAATAAATTGCAAACAAAATCTGACTCCTGTTTGTTCTTTTTGCATTTTGAACATGTACCTAGTCTCCTAATCTCCTTAAGATAAAACAATATTTGCAGTTTTTCAACTGGTTTTTCATCAGGAGTGTACGTAAAATATCTCGATCACAACTTCTTAAAGTCTTTCACTAGTTTCTTCTTATTTCTTTACAGCCAGAAGATATCCATTAAACAACAAAAACACTATTATGTATTATCAAATGTAGTATGATTTGATTATATTGGTATTATTTCGACACTTTGACAAAAGTCTAATTTTATTACCTCATCAACACATGACAAAGGTGCTAAAACAGGTGCTGCTGCCATGTATAACCATATTGTGTGAATATGACGTCAGCGTTGCCACAACAACCGGCTAACCTGACACTGGCACCTTATGGAAAATGTCATTTTCGCACCATAGGTGAGTCCAAACCAAGCCAACGATGGAATTGTGAATCCATGACACAACCCAAAATCCTATTCTTTTCTTACCGGATGCTGGGGACTTGCTGCGTCGGGTCTGGATCATAGTCCTGGGGGAGCCTCGGATCACAGAAGTGGACATCTTGCCATAGCTCATGGGCCTCACCATGCGACACTCTGCAAGACCATAGGACACTTTTTAGCATGTTAGCAGTCTTTTATGATTTTAACATTTAGACTGATTTGACCTTTGACCACGTGAGCCGCTAATGCAGATGTAATTGCTTTGTTTGCGGCGCCCTTTGGGGAACGTCGGCGATGATTCACGTGGCATTTAACAAACAAACATGTCTGATTAATGAGGCGCATGCACGCCGTTCGCCGCCTGCCTGTTTCATCCCCCAAAACTTTGCTGCTCTCCCGCTGATTAACGTTGCCTTGTTACGGCTCATTATCGCAGGGAGTGGGGTGAGTGTGCACGGCGAGCATCTTTGTTAGGGACAGGCAAAAGATCTACTGTATAAATGGAATAGTCTTATAAAATAATATTAGGCACACAAAATCGTACAATTCTGCCTTTAAAAAGGTAATAATACTCACTCTTGATTGATACTGTTTACGACATACATAATAATAAACATAGTGTTAATACGGGCAGTGCTGCCACCTGGAGAACTGGAGTGGAACTGCATTGGCAGCAGTGTTGACATGTTAGCCCGAGGGCCTGATAGTGCTCAGAATCTACGCAATCATGATGACTATTTTTTTGACCCCCCTGCTGACATACGTATGGGAGGTTTACATGCATGTCATGTGACTAAAGCGCAATGCCGAGCGCTAACGTGATGACGATGTGCTGAGGGGCGGCCAAGTCATCTGCAGCTTTGTGAGGTCAAAGGAAGTCCCCCCACCCAAATCCAGCTACCCATCGTTTGTGCAGCAGCGCTGCGTTGCAACAGTGCATTAACTGAACACTACTAGAAATGTCAATTGTCAATTAAATGACTACAGTAACATTAGCGGAATGCTAACAGCATTCAGATCAAAAAAACACTGGATGACGCACAACACCGTTAACATCCGCTTCATATCAATATTGTCAACGTGCTGAGGTCACCTTGTCTTGATCTCCTGGATAAATACCAGCAAGACCTCTTGAGGTATAAACGAGATGGATAATGGCTGTGAGGAGGACATTAGAGGAATGTGGTGGAAATAGAAAATGAGCCAGTGAGCATCTGCTTCTGCAGCAGACGGGGGAGAAAGAAGGAAGTGAGGGTGAGAATGCAAACAAGGCAGACAGCAACACTCCAAGGCTAGCAGGTGTCCTCGCGTGACCGCGGGGGTGCGGTGGAATGTGGTTGAGACGTTCATAGTGAGGGAGGAGCAAATGGACAGCAGGACCATGTGACAGAAATGAGTTTGATTCTCTTTGCTGCTCTTCAACAGGGGTGTCCAACGTCAGGCTTGAGGGCCATTAGTTGGCTTTTTTTGTTGGCCCTTGGCAGGTTTTTTTAGAAAAATAACCCCCTTGGTTTGTTTTGCCATTAATTATTTCATGTAAATTGCGTCTCATGCCAAGACACTGCTTTTCTTTTGATTATGGCTGCAAAATAAGCCAAAATGGAGGCAAAAAAGTTGCAAATGTCAGCACTTTGGGTTGCACATCATCTGTTTAAATTTGTGTCAGTCACATCTTCAGTGAAGGTAAAAGTAACCTTAAATGTTCATTTATCCCTTTTTTCACCCCATTTTTTTGACTTGCGATATAACTGTGTTAGCTTGCAAAGAACTACAAAGTCAACTGCTGATGACATAGACGGGTGACGCAGCTGACTTTCTGTTTCCATGTAGTAGCAAGCTAATAGAATGCTAACAAGGACACTGTGATAACAAAATAGAAAAAGAACACAGATGGACTCACATGGTGTATTAATACAAGATTATACAGAATCTGAATACAGAATATGGATTGTTTTCTAACCGGATATAATAAAGGCATATATATGAACACTTCCAGCAAAATCAACACCATAGTAGGAGAAACATGCCCATATTATGATGCCACCATGATTCACTGTCTTCACTGTGTGCTGTGGCTTGAATTCAGAGTTTGGAGGTCGGAACCAAAAAGAACAATTTTACTCTCATCAGTCCACAAAATGTTCCTCCATTTCTCTTTAGGCCAGTGGATGTGTTCTTTGGCGAATTGTAACATCTTCTGCACATGCCTTTTTTTTTTAACAAAGGGACTTTGCGGGGGATTCTTGTAAACAGATTAGCTTCACACAGACATCTTTTAACTGTCACAGTACTTTGAGGTAACTCCAGATTGTCTTTGATAATCTCTGATCATTGGCTGAGCCTTTGCTATTCTGGTTATTCTTCCATCCATTTTGATAATTGTCTTCCATTTTCTGCCACATTCCTCTGGTTTTGCTCTCCATTTTAACGCATTAGAGATTATTTTAGCTGCCAAAACTTCTAAGTTTTCCCCTCTCCAATGAACTTTTTAATCAAAGTACGCTGTTCTTCTCAACAATATCTTGAACGACCCATTTTCCTCAGGCTTTCAAAGAGAAATGCATGTTCAACAAGTGCTGGTTTCATCATTAAATAGGGTTCACCTGATTCACATGTTTTTTCGTAAAATTGATCACTGATCACTGATTGAATGCCACACTGCTATCTTTTTCAACACAACCCCTTTAACTAATTGCCAAATTGTACAGCCTTAAGAGCATGCATATCATGAATGCTGAGTCTTGTTTGTTTTCTGAGAATCTACTGCACCTACTGGTAACATATAATACATATATATATACAGTATATATATACACACACATAGTATATATACACATATATATATATACATAGGTGGCTGAGTGGTTAGCATATTGGCCACACAGTCAGGAGATCTGGAAGACCAGGGTTCAAATCTTCGTTGGGCATTTCTGTGTGGAGTTTGCATGTTCTCCCCGTGCGTGTGTGGGTTTTCTCCAGGTACTCCGGTTTCCTCTCACATTCCAAAAACATGCATGTTAGCTTAATTGGCCACTCTAAATTGTCCAAAGGTATGAATGTGAGTGCGAATGTTTGTTTGTCTGCCCTGCGATTGACTGGCGACCAGTCCAGGGTGTACCCCACCTCTCGCCCAGTCTGCTGGGATAGGCTCCAGCATCCCCGCGACCCTAATGAGGATAAGCGGTATAGAAAATGAATGAATGAATATATATATATATATAATGTAGGCAAACCGATGCAAAATTTTGCTGCAAATTGTAATCGTTAACTGAAAAACATGCTAACCAAGGTATACGCTACCCGAAACGCCAGTGTGTTTTGATCTTTGCCTTACAATGACAGCTGTTTGTAATATGTTGGGAACTTATCAAAAACAGCTCTCAGTCACAGCAAACTAAAACAAGAAAGCCTCACCGGTCTCATCTAGCATTAAGTCATCTTGGTAGCGCAGCTTTTCGGGTCCACACGCCACAAAAACATCCTCATCGCCGAAAAAGTCCTGCAGACACGTCACCTGGAAACAAAAACACAACAATGAAATTAGCGTATGTTTTACGTGGTCAGAAAAACACAAAACCAACCGACCGGGGTTTTATCAGAATCCCCGGTTAATTGCCGACTCTATATTGTCTATTAGTGTGAATGTGAGTGTGAATGGTTGTATGTCTGCCCTGCAATTGACTGGCGACCAGTCCAGGGTGTACCCCCCCTCTCGCCCAAAGTCAGCTCGGATAGGCTCCAGCATACCCGCGACCCTAATGAGGATAAGCGGCATAGAAAATGGATGGATGTTTTAGACCCTAACATGCAGATTAAAATGGGGCGTGCAAATATTAGAAAGAGATGTCTTTCCACTGCTGGCATCTGCAGGCATTTTGGAAGCTCTAGAAAGAGTCAAGTGAGGTAACACTCTCTTGTAAAGTGAGCAGGGTGTGAAAAGTACAGTTGCCATGGTGATCACACCCTCCAGGCACTGGCTACACACACAATCAATACGTCAGAAGAGGAGTGCAGTAAAAATTGAGAAGAAGCAAACAAGGTGAGGAAAATAGGAGCACATCTATTCCTGACTGTGTCGTTTCCTCCTGCCGGCAGCAAACACAACGCTTTGATGTCGGCGCCGTTACACAACATAACCTGCTGAATCAAGGACACTGCACTCACAAGTATTGGGACAGCCACAGGATGTGAAAAGTGAAGAAAACGTGGAGTCTTTTCCTCCGAGGGCAGCAGACTGGAAAAAAACTTTCTATTCCTTTAAAGACAAAGCTTTGTTTATTATTAGTTATTAACAGAGTCATCCCTCGCAATATCGCGGTTCGTTTGTGGCTCCCTTGCTGTCCCATTAATTAATGGTCGCTGTTTCAAGCTACACTATGGTCTATTATTAGTCAGAACAAATGTAAGTGATATGTACTATTCTGGCCACTAAGCAGCAGTAATCTTACATGGATAAGAGATCCATCCTTATTACATTACCTTGGACCCAATGTAGCCAGCCATGGATGCAGAGTGAAAAAAAGGTTCTCCTCCCATTTCATGTGGAAGTGGTAAGCTTGTGGCTTCTTCCTTTGTCCGTCTTCCCCACTCTGTTTGAAACCCTTTCTTAACTTTAGTAGAAATGGCTAACTCGCTAGCTTGTTAGCTCACTAGCATAATAGTAATCCCGGTGTAAACAATGATAGGAGTGTAATGGTAACTATGGGGGTGCTTCTGATCCAAGATGGCGCCGCGGATGGTCGCCCTGGTGACTACGTGCTCTATGTTTTGTTTGTTTTTGTTCGTAAATGGTGTGTCAGCGTGCTCTTACACCCGTGAAGAGCTGTTAAACATAAAAACTACCACTCCTGCTGATCTACTGCCAGTTTTTTTAGTATCTGCAGNCTGTCGGAAACTTCAGTCAAATAGTGAGTCCCCTTCAGAACTTGAATTCAAAAAGGGTCCAACATGTTCCTATATAGCTGGAAGCATGGAAGCATTGGAAGCAATCCCCATACTTTGCCCATGTGGTGTATTTCTTACTATAACCAACAGCATGAGTCATCGTGCACAGCAGAAAGAGAGTGTCTGATGTCTTTCCAGGAATAAAAACGGAGACATCGTTTTATACAACGCATGGTTATTCAATACGAATGTTCCTCAATGGGAGTGAGACACTAAAGTCCCCCTTTCCCGTGTCCTTATCCTATTTTTGTTGTTCAAAGGGATTACATGTCCATCACACATGCCATATATAGTAAAGCACACCTGCTGCTTTGCTTGAACATGATTCCACTGCTCACATTCATCCACTGGCACGGCTGCTGAAGTCCAAAGTAAGAACTCTGTTCGGCCACAAGAGGGCAGTGTTTGATCGTGCTGAGACATTCAAAAAATCTGGTCTCGGCAGCAAACTAGCAACAGCAACGAACATGTTTAAAATGAAGAAAAACACACTAAAACATCTTATAGTATAAATGTGTATATCAGAGCATGGCCATGTGAGTGTGTGCATTTTTCTGTCCATTCACTAACTAAATATTAGTAAGTTATTGGTGTGGGTCCTTCCTAGTATGCATACCCAATATGTGCATGACCTCCTTTTCTGATCATAAAATAAATCTTTCCTAAAGCAAAAGGCACCAGTCTTCACGTAAAAAGTCTTCCAAGTAATTTTTGTCCTCATTATCATATTAATAATTTATTAATTAATTAAGACATAGTTAATTACGGTGCCCGGTCGGTCACCAGAATCCACTGAGGACAAAGTGACCATGCGAACAACACTGTTAGCTATCTCTAGCTTCCATCTTGTCCATTCCATGCCTGAGTGGGAGTGTGTCTGGGTTTTAAGAGCTAAATGTAGAGTGCCCACAAGTGCTCAATTTTGTAGTGGTCTGTTGCAGAGAGGAAGCCCTCAAGAGTTTCTGCTACTGCAATGGGCTGACAGGGGTTAGATGAGGACGCAGTGAGGACACAGCGAGGTCACTGAAGCCCCGCCTACAGAAAGAGCTCCATCTGGAGACAAAAGCTTAGACTCTGAGGAGCTAGCCAAGGTGCTGAATGTACATTGGCACGTGACTGTTGGTGCAAAAACTGCCTCTTCAGAAAAAATACGGAATTTGAAAGCTATGAATTGTTCAATATCTTAATTTATAAAACATAAACAGACAAAAGGCAGTCCCCGTTTTTCTCTTAAGAAACTTTGATTCATCCTCTCAACAGAGAGAGACGCTGGTAATGAGAAGGCACTTACAAGGCATCAGAGATCCAGAGTTCACAGAAACGCACCACGGCGAATTGCATAACACGCTTACGTAATGACTGCTGTTCCAACAACTTTCTTCTGCTGCCCTTGTGTGACGATCATCATCTGCATCGTTGCCATCTATGTGACTAACGTGAAGCAAATGAGACATGAATCAGATGCATCTGGTCCCACAATGCATTGTGTTGTCCTCAGGCTGCCTCCAACCCATCCCAGATGCCTCCACCTTATGTTCACTTGGTCTTGACCTCCTTTGTTGCTATCAGTCAAGCTGTGTACGCACAGGCCACAACATTAGGTATTTGGGCCCGTGACCAAAAGAACAACCCTCAGTAGGGTGGCTGCACTCACCTAGAGAGATAGGATGAGGAAATCCTAACTCTAACATGTTACGCATCCCTGTTGAAGTGTTACGGGCTTGCCAAGTCGGGAGGAGGCCCCAGGGCAGAACTAGGACACACTGGAGCAGGGGTGGGCAATTACTTTGACTTAACAAAACTGGCTGTGGGGCCAGACTATATATTTGATACACACACACAATTTATTCTTATAATTCTAACAATCTACTTGGAATTATTTGTCTTCTTTTATTCATAAAAGTATCATACATTCTGCTATATGTTCTTGGGTACCCTTTTTTAGGAGCACTTTAAACATTAGACCACATCGAAAAACAAAAACAATTTTACAGTTTTTTTTTACTGAATAAGACTCCTGGATTATACATAAATAAAGGATGTGTGATATACAATATGAACTATCAGAGATAAAATATCAGGGAGTATGTCGACGTCCATCCTTTTTTACTTCCCAGGCAGTGCATTGGGTGTGTTTCTTGTTGTTGTTGTGTGTCACATATGGGTCGACTTGTGGGTTTTTTTTGGCACCGTGGGTAGAGGTAGTTGAATGTAGCCGCAACGGGACACAAGCCAGTGTCTTATTGTTCCGGTCCCAAGCCCCGGATAAATACAGAGGGTTGTGTCAGGAAGGGCATCAGACATAAAAACTTTGCCAAACCAGAACATGCGAATCAAACAAATGACTCCAAAGCAGTGGTAGGTGAGAGTGTAGCCAGACAGCAGAGGATGGTGGTGTGTAGGATGACTGTAGTGGTGAGGAAGATGAAGAGGGTAAAGGCAGAGCAGAGGACGAAATGGTGGAAGCTGAAAAAGAAGGAGTGTGGCGTGACTTTTTGGAAGTAGTTTAAAAAGGCTATGGGTGGCCAGGAAGACCTTCCAGATGACTGAACAACTACAGCAACTGTGATCAGGGAGACAGGTAGGAGAGTACTTGGTGTGTCATCTGGAAGGAAAGTAGATAAGGAGACTTGGTGGTGGAATGAGGAGGTGCAGGAGTGTATACACAGTACGAGGTTAGCCTGGAAGAAGTGGGACACTGAGAGGACTGAAGAGAGTAGACAGGAGTACAGAGAGATGCAGCATAAGGTGAAAGTAAAGGTGGCAAAGGCCAAACAAGAGAACTTACTCATGGAAGATGGAAAGAGTACTTTGAAGAGATGATGAATGAGGAAAATGAGAGAGAACAAAGAGTAGAAGAGGTGACTGTTGTGGACCAGGAAGTAGCAAAGATTAGTAAGGAAGAAGTGAGGAGGGCATTGAAGAGGATGAAGAATGGAAAGGCACTCGGTCCTGATGATATACCTGTGGAGGTATGGAAGTGTCTAGGAGAGGTGGCAGTAGAGTTCCTGACCGGGTTGTTTAACAAGATCTTAGATAATGAGAAGATGCCTGAGGAATGGAGGAGAAGTGTGCTGGTGCCCATTTTTAAGAACAAGGGAGATGTGCAGAGTTGTGGCAACTACAGAGGAATAAAGCTGATGAGCCATACAATGAAGTTATGGGAAAGAGTAGTTGAAGCTAGACTAAGGGCAAACGTGAGCATTTGTGAGCAGCAGTACGGTTTTATGCCAAAAAAGAGTACAACAGATGCAGTATTTGCTTTGAGGATGTTGATGGAGAAGTACAGGGAAGGTCAGAGGGAGCTGCATTGTGTTTTTGTAGATCTGGAGAAAGCTTATGACAGGGTGCCCAGAGAGGAACTGTGGTATTGTATGAGGAAGTCTGGAGTGGCAGAGAAGTATGTTAGAGCGGTGCAGGACATGTACGAGGACTGTAAGACAGTAGTGAGGTGTGCTGCAGGTGTGACAGAGGAGTTCCGAGTGAAGGTGGGACTCCATCAGGGATCAGCTCTGAGCCCCTTCTTGTTTGCTATGGTGATGGACAGGCTGACGGACGAGGTTAGACAGGAATCTCCATGGACTATGATGTTTGCAGATGACATTGTGATATGTAGTGAGAGCAGGGAACAGGTGGAGGAGAAGCTTGAGGGGTGGAGGTTTGCCCTGGAAAGGAGAGGAATGAAGGTCAGCCGCAGCAAGACGGAGTACATGTGTGTAAATGAGAGGGACCCAAGTGGAAGAGTGAGGTTACAGGGAGAAGAGATAAAGAAGGTGGAGGATTTTAAGTACTTAGGGTCAACAATCCAGAGCAATGGAGAGTGTGGAAAAGAGGTGAAGAAGCGTGTGCAGGCAGGCTGGAATGGGTGGAGAAAAGTGTCGGGTGTGATGTGTGATAGAAGAGTTTCAGCTAAAATGAAAGGAAAGGTGTACAAAACTGTGGTGAGACCAGCCATGTTGTTTGGTTTAGAGACAGTGCCGCTGAGGAAAAGACAGGAGGCAGAGCTGGAGCTAGAAGAGATGAAGATGCTGAGGTTCTCTTTGGGTGTGACCAGGATGGACAGGATCAGAAATGAGCACATCAGAGAGACAGCACATGTTAGAGGTTTTGGAGATAAAGTCAGAGAAGCCGGACTGAGATGGTTCGGACATGTCCAGAGGAGAGATAGTGAATATATTGGTAGAAGGATGCTGAGTTTTTAATAGCCAGGCAGGAGGCCTAGAGGAAAACCAAAGAGGAGGTTCATGGATGTAGTGAAAGACGACATGAAGGTAGTTGGCGCAAGAGAAGAGGATACAGAAGACAGGGTTAGATGGAGGCAATTGATTCGCTGTGGCGACTCCTGAAGGGATAAGCCAAAAGAAAAAGAAGAAGGGTAGAAGTAATTGTCTAGATGGCTGCATGAGAAAAGCAATTTAAACCTTCAAAAGCTTGTCTCAGACTGACTTTTGACTATTTGCAAGTCATGTTGCTAGCTTCTATGTTAAAAGTTTATATAACAGTTTGGAAGCATCTGACGGGCCGGATCCAAACACCTGGCGTGCTGGATGTGGCCCCCCGGGCCGCAGTTTGCCCACCCCATGCACTGGCGGGATTATGTCTCACAGCTGGCCTGGGAATGCCTCCATGTAAAAAATAGTCAAACTTGGCCAACAGAACTTCCTTACTGGGACTGCTGCTGCAACCACCAGCTCAATATAAGCGAAAGAAAATTGATCTGAACTTTTTTAATGCAAATGTTCATTAAAAAATGGAGCAGAATGTTAATCTCAAGTTAGCAGGAGTGTATTGATAGGCGAGCAAGCTGTGTGTCAAAAATATACATTTTCAAGGGAATATCAATTACACACTTTTTTGCCATTTGCTAGTGGTACTGGAAGGTAACCACACAGGAATGTACTGTAAACCGTGTCTGTTGTGTCATTCTACCTCACTACCTGTTGTATCAAAGCTCCACACATGCCAAGAAAACTCAATAGTTAACCGCAAATAACACAATTTATGTTGCTGACCAGAACAGACGTGCAACACACACACACCCACACACGCACACACACTCTGTGCTGCCTAACAAAGACCCAGCAGAACAGAAGAGCTAATGTACTTTGCCCTCAAAAATTACTCAAACTTTTAACAACAAAAACACACCAATAATTTCCTTTACAATTTTTATGATTCTTTATGATCCTGCAAAGTCACTGCTGTTCTGGATAGGAGTGGTTGGGGGTAAGGGAGGGGGTCACTGCAGCTTAATACCATACCACCGACACCACTTTACTTTTTTTTAGACTTATGTAATTCTCAATAAAGCTTCCATGATGTCCACAGCTTGACCCAGGAGCATATTACTTTTATGTTCATTATGTCCTATGGGGAAGGTGGGTTTAGTACCCACTCAGAAGGCGGCCGTTAGTGACTCAGGCGACCTTGAAGCAGCCCACCTTTGCTTGTGACGCGTGCGTGTGTGTATCTATGTGTGTGTTGTTGAATTTGCATGCCTGTGTGTCACTCTCCATGTCTCAATGTGCGTGATTGGAGGCTCAGGGATGGCAGCTGGGGTCCAACATGGTGCTGTGTGTGTGAGCGTGTTTGTGTATGCGTATACGCAAACACAGCTTAACAGTATTATTAGCGCCGCCATGGCCGTGCTCTAAGCCACTTACAGCTTGTCTATCTTCCTGATCAAAACCAGCTTGACATGTAACGTACGGCATCCCTGCGGCGCTAGATGCTGTTGCTAGGAAACCGGATCAACTCCTGCCAGAAGCGACATACGACAACAACGGCAAATAAAGATGAGGAGCTTGGTCCAGACGCAAGCAGGTTCAGAGGTAACTTGATATGTTTTTACTAAGGTTACAAGTGGAAACATGACACCAGTAAGCCTCAGTGTGGCGCTAGTGAGCTCGCAGAGATAAACCTGAGCAGGAGGGAGCAGTATCAGGTTCTGGTACAGGTCCTTTCACAAGATGTCATGTGTCGCTGGTTTACTGCTCACAACATAACAGTACTTGTACTGTGGAACATGTACATGGAACAGTACAGTGAAATGTTTAAATCAAACATGGCGCTGAACGTCTCCGTCCAATTGTGTATCAGGACATTATGCAGACATCCATGTGGGCCCATTTGAGCTGGTACACAATGCCCCCGTGTGTGTGTGTGTCCATGTGCTCATTAAAGAGGTTAATGAATGCAAAGTGAGCCGCTGATGCTCTCTCTGTCTCTCTGGAGTTGTTGGTTCTGCTGGGAGAAAAAAACGTCACCAACAACCCGGCCCAGAAACCTACTTCTGCCTATGAGCCTGACACACGTGCACATACATGCACTGTCACATATCCCTAACGAACACACACACACAGCTTTACAGTAACTAGTAATTAGCATGCGCTCAGGTAATTAACATCACAGTCTGATGACATACAATAAGCACATCATGAATATTTAATCTTAGCATCTTCCTGCTGTCACACGTCAGATATTTGATGATAAGGACGTACAATACAACACCGCCTGGACTGTCAGCTGTCGATATAACCCAAAGAGAAACACTGCTTGTATATTAACTTTGTTCAGTGTCATATGGGAAATGGGTGACAGCAAAAATGTGTTTGTTGACATTTCTTCTTCCATTTGTGCATATTTGTATCTGGATTCATATGATATTGTAGAAGCAGGAGTATTGAGTATGGTTCTCAGCTGGGATTCCGGGGTTGGCCGATAGGGGGCAGTGGTGATTACCTGCTAGTTAGAGACGGACTGAGAGAGAAGAAGAGTTGGCCAGCCGCGTTGGCCTTTAGATAAGTGGGAATGCGTCTTGCTGTAAGGTATATACTGCAGTTTTGTAGACGCCAATTAAAAGGTGGATTCGTGCCCGTCGTCTTTCCACCAACATTACAATATTTCATTACCTAACCTAATATTTCTTACCTAACAGAGCTGCTTCGCTAATTTCATTGTATATCTCAACTACAACAACACTGAAGCTTTCTTTCTGTGGCTAACAATCTATACAAAATAAAGAAATGCATAGAATCCAGGCTAATACTGCCGTGCTTACGTTCAAGCTTATTTTCCACGGAATAGAAAGTCAGTAAACATGCTGGATCAGGACTTGATGAGTTGTGCAACATAGACTTTGACTCGCGCTACCGCCATGGTCCAGATATTAGCAACAATGCGAGCCGCCTGGTGACCTATTGGTTAGCGTGTTGGATCTGGCTTCAAATTTCCGCTGTTTCCAGTTCCCCACCTCTCGCCCAAAGTCAGCTGGGATAGGCTCCAGCATACCCCCGCAACCCCAGTGGGGATAAGCGGTACAGAAAGTGGATGGATGGATGGAGCAACAATGCTTGGAAGTGTGAAGAAGCTTAGTGAGATGATGCTAGGGAATGCGACCGAACACACTTGATCTCTGCTACCTTGATATTGACCTCAACGCTGGCACGGCTGTTAAGCCTTTAAAATCAAGGGCCTTCTTGCTTTGCATTTAAAGGTTTTTCAGACTAGAAATGTCACCCAATAACAATGCAAGTGATGACGAGCTCCACACAGTTAAAAGCTTGCAAACTCCGAATGTCTGCGGTGTGGAATTATTCCGGGTTTGGCCATTGGGATGTAAATATGAAAGTGCCGGTCATGCAGAGGGGGGCTAAGGCGTCTTCCATTAAATCCCCAAAACTAATATGTTTCTTTCATGCTGCCTACACGCTTAACATCATGAATGAATCAGTATTAGTCCAGAGTTTCTTACTCTACGTTATCCGTATACAGATGTTTGTGCCGCATAGAAATGTGCTGCTTTCTAATTCTATAATTAGCATCATTATTGAATTGCATCCTTGTTTGTGAATTTATTACAAATACTATGTCTACTCGTTGATGCACTTGATGTAAAACAAGTTGTTTTAGTTGACTGTTGCTCATGATTTGTTTTATTTGACGATTTTGTTGGGACAAAATTATTAAAATAAGTATGGCATTTTTATATCATTTGTAACACATATTGCAGCATTTGTATTATTTTGCACAAACAGTGTTCATTTGTAAAATGCATCCATTGGCATGACAGTAGAAGAAGAAGCACGTGTTGATTCATTACGCGAGAGGTGATCTGACTGGTTTGAGGGAATAGCTTCTACCAAGATCGGTTTTGGTTGAAATCGGTATTAGAAATAAAGTGCAGGACAATATCAAATATCAGTAAGAAAGCAGATATCGAGCATGTCTATTGAAGATGATTGTTTCACTGGCCTCTTGTGGCCTTTGAACTCACGCAGCCTGGCCTATGTCGTGGTCAGATATCCAAAATGAATAGGGTTCCTGCTCAGGTGCTGCGTAATCCACTGTAAGCTTTTTCTGAAGGTTGTCGTCGTTACGACACAGATTAAGCTCATTTCACGGAGGTTTAAAATAATCTAATCTTTGCCTCAGTTATTGTGTTACTTATTCTTTACATTCCACATGTTGTCCAGCAAAACGGACAAAAAGAGGTCTGTTTGGCATGCTGGTGAGCGCTGGTTAGCGTGTTGCCATGCCCAGCGGCCCAATCAATACAGCGTCTAAAAATAGCAGCGCCATAATAGCCTTACTTGCAAAAGGAGTGGGAGGACAGGATGGGGGGGCGGAGGTGGCATGAGAGCGGCATTTATTGTGTAATCTCCAAGATAACGGTAACCCACGGCAACCAGAGTGAGCAGGAGTCGTGGAAAACTTTAAATCCCCTCGTAGGAGGGCGCTCAAAGTGGATCAAAAATGATGTTTTTAGGACTTGTTGCAGGAATCCAACCAGCAGATCAGATCAGACCAGGAATCTGGACCAACTTCCCGCTGGGCTAATCACGTTGGATCGTTAAATGGATTGCATGAGGTCAGACAGGATGCGATGCCGGCGTCATCACATAAGTGTTGTCCTGCAGAGTTAGCATAGCGGGCATATTTTCTAACCTCATGAAAACACATTATCAGGCGCATGCCAAAGCAACAGGTGGCGCCATATCCCCTTGCTGTAATTTCACTTTAACCAATCAGAAGCCTGAAGAACGTCATTAGTGGAAAAGACACAATGACGAGAATAGTAAATGGAAGAAAAGAGGAATTGAATAGGGCCCTAAGATTTCCGCATTAATCGAATCGTGGAATTGGCCAAGAAAAACGGAATTTACTGCTAAACGCAGTATCTCATCGAAATTGACATCATGTGAATGAAATGCTGTCATTCTGAGGAGAAGGGACAACCTTGTGTGGAATTATATACCCGGCGGACGGCTCAATCATTACAAACACTAACCGTCCCCTCCAGAACTAAACAAGCTGAAATGACAATAAACATCAGCGAAAGTTGGCAGAACCTCTTCTTAGCTTCGCTTCCGCTAGCTTCCATTCACGCTCCGTGTAGGAATCTAGCATGCTAGTGAGGTTGTGTGTGCAACTCGGACTGTATGAGTATATTTTCACCGTGTTGTGTTTTACCGCTTTAATGTGAAGAGCGTTCTACGGTGCCCAATAATGACGAGCAGGTTCTGAGTGAAAAAAGACGAGAAGCAAGTTTTGCACCCAGCTCGTCTTAGCCGTAAAGAGACATTCTCACACACAGAACATCCTTCCAGCCTTCACAATAAGAGCGCCGTCATAAAAATATGTTACATATGCTGTTGAAGTTGCATGAGTGACTACATGTTCCTTAATTACAAGCACAGACTTTAGAGTTTGTTGAAGATTTTGTAGCAATGTGTGCAGAGGCTGACATTCCATTAGAAAAGTTAGCCAAGCAACATCCATTCCTCAATTACTGGGCTAAGTTGTCCAATAATGGATTGCATCAGTAAATGCAAGGGATTTTTTGCATTTAATTAACAGACCTTTTATTCACTATCCCAAAAATCAAACACACTATGCTAGTAAAAATAAATGTAAAATGTAAAAACGTAATTCTAAAAAATTCAAATGGACAAAAAGGAATTTGGAAAAAAAATTTAATGAAATGTGGCAAAAAATAAAACAGATTTCAGAGGGGCCCAATTGGACACGGAAAGTAGATTTACATCTTGAATAAAACAAAATTCAAATCAACGTTTTACTTTAAACTTGACTCTGACTGGATCTTTCCAGACATTCCCTCTTCAGTGAGCCGCACGCATGCATATACTGCATGTATGCCGCATGCATGCATATACTGCATGTATGCCGCATGCATGCATATACTGCATGTATGCCGCAGCTCGGCAGGTGGGCGGACCTTGAAGGGCTCGTGACTCATCATACCACACAGCGCGCCAGCGTGGATGACAACAACAACACACTCCATTCATAGATTCTTCTCATCGCTTTGCTACCACTCCTTGACCTCTGTCTGTGCTCCGCGTCGCTTCCTTCTCCCTCTCTCTCTCTCTTTCTCTCTCTCTCTCTCGCTCTGGGCTGTTCTTCATTCATAAACTTGAGAGATGGACGCCATCTTTGAAACACAGAGCAGGACGTCGGTCTTTCTTTAGCACACTTACAGAAAGACCAAACCGAGGTGTCTAAGCATGTACGGACATGACAGGTTCACAATCAAGTCAATTGTATTTTCTATCCCCCCGCACGGCCAAGCGCTTTGGTGACAGAGGCAAGGAAAACTCGCTGTGAGGAAGAAAACTTACCCTACAAGCAAACATTTCACGGAATCGGGACTTCCACTGTTAATAAGCAAAGTCGGATCAACTCACAGGCTCAAGTCGTGTAGGACACTGGGTAAAATTCCGGCTGGTATCGGCGATACCAATTGAATACTATATGCAAATTCGCCTAATGTGTCTGGTACATTTTAAAACGTAGTGTACAGTATTTCAAATCACAGCATAAAGAATACAAGACATCGTAGTCATTTATAGTTGTATTTTAAACCGTGAAGTATATTGCAGTAGTGGGGGATTTACAATATAGGCGAGCTAATACACAACATCAGAAAACACAGGACAAAATCATACATACCTGAGGTAACAAAAGTATCACTCATTTGGTTTCAGAATAGACTTTAGATCACGAAGAGCTGATGTCAGAGACATCAATGTTTCAGTATCGGTCCACACATTACTAGCATGCTCTCTTTAACACGTTTTTGGCAATTTCAAGGCTTTTATGCTACGGGAGTCACATTTTCTAAACCAAATGATTCCGTGTAGAAGATGAAGATGAAAGACGGCAAAAAATTTGGTATGGAAGTTTGTGGACAACTTCTTGCACGTCTGTTCCAAGGTGCATGAGGGTAGAGTGGTGAACTTATTCACTTATCATTTTTGGATGAGCAGAACTTTTGCCTACATGGGTGGGTACCTTTATCCAAGTTTTGCACGAGAAATGTCTTCCCGTGATGACTTCCTACCTTTAAAGTCTCTGTAAGCATGGCAGTGCATGCCTTTCCATGACGTATACGGGGAATATATGATACAAGTTTGACTCCAGTAGCACAAAATCCTAGAAATTGCCACAAACGGGTTAAAGAAAGCATGCTAGTAATGTGCAGGACGATACTGCAAAATCGATATCTCTGATACCAGCTCTTCGTGAGCTAAAGTCTATTCGTAAACCAAATTAGTGATACTTTTGATACGTCAGGTTGTTCTTAGTTTTTTCTGATGTTGTGTATTAGCTTGGCTATATTTTAATCACCCACTACCTCAATATACTTCATGGTTTAAAATAAAACAATACAAGACAATGATGTCTTGTATTGTTTATGCTATGATTTGAAATACTGTACACTGCGTTTTAAATGTTACCAGACACATTAGATGAATTTGCACATAGATTCCATTGGTATCGCCCATACCAGCCGGAATTTTATCCAGTGTCCTTCTGTAAACACACGGAAATGCGAGCAATGATTTTCCCGGGCGCGTTGCGTTCACATTCCAAGTCGCATTTGTTTGGTAATGTGACGACCCCATAAAAATTGGATTTTAAACCAGGTAATCCGAATCCTACCCGGCAGTGTGAACGTAGCAGAAGTGATGGACCTTGTCCTCCTCACATACCAGAATATCTCAGCAAGAAGTATACTTTAATATGCAGTATCATGTGTGGTGATTGGTTACAGTGAACCTTCCAATCTAGGATGGAAAAAGACCAACAAAAAGAAAGAGCTCCTGCTCACTCAGTCTTGCCTTGACAGGACCAGTTGGTTGCTTTAAGTGAAAGTATGGAAAAGCGTGGACTCACCAGTTTTCCCTCCAACGTGTAGATCTTCTTCACCACGCCAGAGTCCAGCTTGATAGCATCCGTGATGTCGGTGAGCACCTGCTCGTAGGAGTGCGCTGTCTTCTTGTTGAGCAGCACCCTCACGGCCTTGCGGGGCTTCATGCCGCTGCGCACCACCGTCACCAATTTGGGACGGACAAAGTCCTTGCTCTCGCGGCTCTCCAGCGCCCCCACCTTGGTGCTGCCCAGCGAGGGGGGCCCGCGGACCACGGCCGCCGCCGCCTTGACATTGACTGACCAGTTGGGGTTGACATTCTTGGTGTAGTCCACCTTCTTGTAGGCCTCGATGGAGCTGCAGACATAACTCTCACCTACAGGGGGCGCCATGGGACAAAGGTCAAGCTAATAGGATACATAGTCATCTACTCTCTTCTCTTTATTGCCTGCTATCTAAGATGTACAACAACTACTTCCTTGTCATTGCTTTGTCTTCGTGTTGTAGTGCAAATTGTGATGCTCATTACTGCTCATTTTCTGTCCAAAAGTAACAAGACTATTTTCCAAAGCTTGTATGACTATAATGGTGCTGAATTGTGTTCATATATTGTGATATCATTTAAGCCTATTTGGATGTGTTCGTGATAATTGTTCGTTTTGGTATCACAAAGCAAACGTTTTCTTGCCAAGTTTTACCTTCGAGCAGCTGATCAACACTGGAGATCCTCCTGGTTCCATCCAGCGTGTAGATGGTTCTGACGCCCTGCGGCAGGTTGACGTTATCGGACAAAGAGCGGGTCAGGTCGGCCAGCAGGGCGTCAAAGGTCCGGAAGCGGTCTGCGGAGATGGCGTAGACGATCCCGTGGAAGTATCGGTCCCCGTTGCGGTAGAAACGCACCTTCTTGGCCCGCTTCTCGGCGCTCAGAGCCTTCAGGGTCCGGGTCCGGAAGAGACTGCAGTGCGCGCTGTGCGTCGGGCTCGGTACGCCGTTGACGCGCGCGTTGGAGCGGCCGTGTCGCTGACCTTTCTCCCGCTCGTCGAAGTGCTCCATGTCCGTGTCCATGCGGCCCACCAGGCTCACCAGAACTGTCGCGTACACGCCCAAACACACGCACGCAGGTAGGAAGTTGTGTCACCAAACAACAAGGGGAGCGAGCAGGTGCGCGTCGTGCACGCCGGCTCCCAGAATAGCGTCCTAATGACAGATTAAGTCCTCTAAGCCACGCCGACCGCATAGACCAGCAGGCACGGATGGGGGGGATCAATAACTGAGTGTTCAGCTCCAAAAAGTCACCATGCAGGCGGACACCATCCCATAATACTCCAACAACAGAGGAGTGACGACTATGCCACCTCCAGGACGGCTGATGCTTCCATTCTAGTCGCCAATGGGAAAAGACATGCGTGCGTGTGCGTGTGATGGTGGAAGAAGAAGCTGAGCATGACAAGCTCTAAGTAAAAGCTGCCTCCTCCTCCTCCTCCTCTTCTTCTTCTTCAGCCACGTCACTCGCGTCGTGATTCCCATTCGGCACCCCCACCCCTTTTCCAGCCATTAGGATGCAGGTCTGCATGTCTACAACGTGATGAAGATGCTAGCAATGGGGGACCAACACGTGCATCCCTCACACCAGTGCATCCCTCACACCAGTGCATCCCTCACACCAGTGCTTTTCAAACTGGGGGGGTGCAGGGCTACCGTGAACACTTTTCATTATTACCATATCTTTCGGGCGGGGGGGGGGGGGCGCTGATAACCATTTTATCTGCAAAAAAAGTTTGGGAACCGCTGCCTCACACAGACCGCCCCAAGATGAGCAGGACCGCTTAAGAACAAAGTTATTATAGCATTTTTGTCCCCCACCTTAAAATCCATACAGGTCTGTTCCTTCTAGTCCATAAAGTGTGCAGTATCTATACAGCTCTAGAGTGTACTAGTGCCGTAGGTCTACAGCTTTACATTGACAGCTCATTCAACAAGTGCTGCTGTATCGTCATGGCAACAGCCACAAGGGCCTTCCTTGGATGACTGACTCTTTTGGATGAAAGTGAACTCTTGCGCTGGCAACTTCACAGCCTCACATCATTCGCTTTATGGAAAGCCTGATTGGGAAAAATGTTGTAATAATAAAAATCATTAAAATTATCTATACTGTATGTATCTGTACAGCCCTAGATTTAGTCCCAGGGAAATACATTTCCAGTCCACAGTTTGCCAGTCCCGTAGTTCAGTATTGCAACCTACAGTATTACATTTTACAGCCTACTAGTTCATTCTATAATCATGCATTTCTAGTTTCTAAGACTGTTAAGTCTTATAGTTCAGTGATTTTTGTATTGTAAGTTCTACCGGCCTCTTACTGAAGTTCTACAGTCCTAAATATATTTCCAGTCCATACTTCAACTGGTTATTGTTCTATAGTGAATGCATTTCACTACTGATAATTCTACATTTCAATAAACATTTATTTTTAGTGCCAAACTCATTTTTGTCCTAAAGTTCAAAGGTCCTGTTCCAAAAGTCTAGTTAGTCCTGTAGTTTTTAAAGTCAGGTCGGTCAGTCGCACTAAAGGTTATGCAGTGTCATAGTACGCTGTTTCTAAAGTGCGACAGTCCTTGAATGTTGCCTACAATCTAGACTTCTATATTCTATAGTCCAATAGTTTTACAGTTCTATACACCTATAGGTCTACATTCCTATAGGGCAATGTTTTCAGCCCTGTAGATAGGCAGACTACATGATTGTAGTCCTACAATTCAGTGGCCTTTTCATCTAGAATCCTGTTAGTCAAAAGTGCAAGAAGTTGTGTAGTTCCATAGTGGCCGTTTTATTGACTGCTAGTATTGGAATGCTGTACTGGTCTACGGTACAACAATCCTATATGTCAACAGCCCTATGGTGCAACAGTTTAACAATCACAGCCCTACACTGTAGAAAAGTATTTCCAGTCCTCTAGTTTGACAGACTCAGCCCACTCCTGTACATTGTTCTAAACTTATATAAACATCGTATAAACTATGTTCATAAGCTTTCCAGCTGTAACTGTCATAGACTAAAGCAGATCACATGACGTATGGTCATGGACCTTTCATATTATTGACATGTGACTGATTTGAGTCCCCTCGTGTGGGTTCGCTATCAGCCTCATCACATTAAGGTCCAAAAAAAAAGAAATCACCTCATTTGGTTCATTGCATGGACAAAAGTATTGGGACAGCCACTGGGAATGAAAAGTCTTTGCATCAATAACAGCTTACACCCAACTGGGAAAACTTTCTATACAAGATTTCAGAGCGGGGCCATTGTGAGGACAAAGGTCACTAAAGTTGGACCTCTTCTTCCACAACAGACGCATTTAAGCATGCCTTTCTTTAAGTCAGTGGTTCTCAGTTATTTTCTGTCACGCCATCCCTAGGGGCCAGAAACCCCCCCCCCCCCTTTTTTTAATTACTATTGATAACTGATAATATCTCTAATAATTCAAGAGTCAAATGGCATGTTGAGTATAATAAATTTGGACATAATGAAAGGTTTACACTAACGTTGAAAGTACTCCCTGCTTTTTGCACCCACCCCACTATTTGAGAACCACCATGTGGTTGAGGCAGATGAGAAAACAATCATCATTTAATGGTCAAAAGCATTGATCACATGGACACATCAGTCTAGTCCTACATGAATGTGCGTCTTGGCCACATAGAGGACATTTCTATCTAGGGAGGGTGAACAGGGGACCTAACGTGCGTCACACACTGGTAGCTGGCGACGTCTTCGTGTCTAAATCAATCCCACGGAAAACAGGGCACATGCTGGAAAAAGAAAGCGAGGCTGGCACCACAGGACACGCTATGAGATTGGAGATAGGTCTCGTTTGTGGTCTTGGAGGTCTGACACTCACTGGACACTTCATTAATTCAAAGAGATCCATCGGCCAGATGGTGAGGGTGTTGTGTTGGCGTGTGGCTGGATGCTTGTGTGAAAGCGGCGGCATGGCTCACGTAACACATGAGCGATAGGAGTTTTTGCTTTGAAAAGACTTGCTAGAGCCTGCAAATGACACGTTGGACATGTAGGCAGCCTGAGGTTGACACTCCTTTTTAGTGTTTCACGTGTTGCTTGAGGGTGGGCAACCTGCTTCCATGGTGGGCTTTCTTGTGATGCTTCCTCTCCGCTGTCCCTCCTTCTCCTTTCACACATCCTCCCCCGTCATTTACTTTCACTTTTCCTTTCTTGCTGTCGGCCTCTGACTTTCTGCTCAGCTGCTTTGTTCTGTGCAGTCGACACAAAGGACGGTGTGACTGATGTGTGACTTTTGAACAAAGTGACTGGCAGTACGCTTGAAATTAGGTCTAAGTATTTCAGTAACAAAGACAGAGCAGAACTTCTTCACTGTGTCTCACTGACCTCTCTTTGCTCTCTACACCCCTCTGTGGCGGCATGGAGTACTGTCTCCTTAGGGTGTCAACAATGGAGGACAACTGTGGAAGAGAGGACATGTTGACATCTCATTCAACAGGTGCTGCAATGTCGTCATGGCAACAGCCACACAGGCTTTGGATGTAAGTAAACTCTTACCTTGGCGATTTCAGTCAGGTAGGCTCGCCTCTCATCATTCGTTTTATGGAAAGACTGTTTGGGACAAAAACAATCATAATAATAATTGTATTATACTTTTAACTTTATGAGCTTCAGGTAATGTATTGGGACACGATAAATTGATTAATTAGTTGCCTTAATTAATTAATCTCAACAATACATTTTGAAAAATTGTATGTTTCTGACATTGTTGGAATACGATGGCCTTTTTCCGATCTAGGTTTCCTGAGTTCGATGTGGAGGAACAAGAATAGACAAACAATCCTGCAAACTCACTCCAAAACCTTGTCAAAAGTCTTCCCAGAAAAGAAAGGTGCAAGGGAGCAACTCTGGAATAAAATGTATTATTAGCGGGAGCACAAACTAGGGATATCCCGATCCCAATCTGTTACCGATGCTCTGTGTTTTGAAGATTGGAAAAAAATCGGCTTTAGCCATGAGATCAGGTAGACCCTGTGTTCCTCCTTTGTGTTCAGCTGTCTTAGAGCTGTTTGAGCCTGTTTCCTTGAGGAAGCTCTCATAGGTGGTCCACGACATTGAACTGTCACACTGCTCTGCCTGTGTCCCACCTACAGTTTTGAAGAATGTTTTTATTACCATTGGACCTTATACTCAGAAGCTTATTAATGCCTGGCCTACTACAGGTTGGCTTCAAACAGGCTACAGTGCAGCCACTCATTAAAAAAACATAACAGAGAAAGTTGTACACTCTCAGTTACAGGCTAACCTTGACACAAATGACATTGCTGAAAAAATTCAGTCAGGTTTAAAATCGTATCACAGCACTGAGATTGCACTTTTAAGGGTTTTTAACAATCTTCTTTTAACTACAGACTCAGGTAGTTCTGCTGCCCTTTTATTGTTAGACCTAACAGCAGCAGCCTTTGATACAGTGGACCATGATATCCTCCTGTCACGCTTGGACCTTTATGTAGGTCTTAAAGGTACTGGGGTCTACTTTTTCTAAGTATAATATTACCTTCCATTGTTTTGCAAATCTATCTGCCTTTGAAACCGGGTACAGACTCCTTTTCTGCTCTGTTGAACTGCCTCAGTGATATTAAGCAGTGGATGTCTCTCAACTTCCTTAAGTGTAATGACAAAAAAACAGAAATTCTTATTTTTGGCAATTCAGCCCCTTTAGACGGTGTGGACAGTGTATTGGGCCCATTATCCTCATTCTGCCAACCACATGTAAAAAAAAAACCATTAGTGTATTTTTGGATGGTTCATTTAAACTCGGCAAACAAGTGAGTGCTGTAGTCCAGTCTAGTTTCTTTCATGTGAGACAGTTGGCTAAGGTGAAACCTTACCTTCCTGCTGATGTCTTCGGCTAGTTCAAATGCAGCTGCCCGCCTGTTAACTGGCACCAAGAGACGGGAACACATAAGCCCTATCCTGGCCTCCTTACACTGGCTACCTGTTACTTACAGGAGTTTAAAATTCTTCTTTTGTTTTTAAAGCACTGAATGGTTTGGCTCCTTCATATTTATCTGACTTACTGGCTGTTTATGTTCCTGGTCGAACTCTCAGTTGCTTTCAACCGCCCTAAGATCTAAACCTAAATCTCAGGGCAATAAGGCCTTTTCTATAGCAGGCCCAATATTTTGGAATAGCCTGCCCTTAAGCATCAGATCTGTACAAACACGGGGGCATTTTAAATCTTCATTGAAATCTTATTTTCGCAAACTGGTTTTTAACACAGTTTAACATGGGCATTGTTTTTATTGTTGTATTGTTATTACTGTTTTATTAGTGTTAATTTTGTGTGTTTTATTTTTACTTTATTTTTAATTCAATTTTTATTGTTGCGTTTATTTGTGTAGTCTTGTGTGTTATTGGCTGCTCTACAGCACTTTGGGCAGTTGAACTGTTGGAAATCTGCTATATAAATAAATTCGACCCTGACCTTAATAACCATATTGCATTCCACAAATCCATGTTTCTAACAAAAGTTTATTATGAAAAAAAGAATCGGTATCGGATTGGATCGGATCGGCAAAACTATTTTAAAAATTGGATCGGCTCGGAAGCCAAAAAATGTGGATTGGGAGATCCCTAGCACAAACCTTTCCCTCCTGTTCAATCCTGATGTGATAGTCCATCAGCTGACTGTGGAGTTGTGACTTCTCGTCAGTCAGTAGCTTGAGGCGCTGTCTCAGTAACTCCTGCAACAATAGAGACATAATTATTACAATAGCTCATCTAACAGCACAACACCTGTGGCCTTCCAGAATAAAATGATTGAGTTTAGGACAGAGTGCTGGCACTGAATCCATTCCAGGTGGCTCACTATATTGTGAAAATTTAAGGATATCCCACATCAGCACTGCTTTACATTATCTTGACTCACCTCGCTTTGCTGTACATACCGCAAGCGCAGGACACATTCACTGTGACATCACGCAGGAGATGAAATCCAAAACAGCCAGCAGTATTAGTGACAATATTAACTATCACTGGCAATCTGCAAGCCTTTTCATGTTAATTCTCACTGTTCTCTATGCCTCTGAAATACACGACAGCTCAAGCGTTAGCATGCAGGTTACAGAATCAACAGTAGTGCCAAAAATGAAAAGGAAATACATGTGGAAATTTTAAAGAGACTCAATAATATAAAAATGTGGTCATATTATTTTACCATTTGTCTTTGATATTTCCATTTGGTTGTTGCTTTTTCTATATTGTCGTCGTTTTTTCCATTTTAGTGTTTCCCTGATTTGTCCGTCTTTTCCATTTGTTGTTTGTCATTGTATTTACCGGATGCCTCGAGCTGATCACTGCATGCAGGAATCGTGTGATCAGGTATTGACTAGTCACCCTGGCAGAACGACTGTGGGCGGGTCTTTTATTTGCTTTCGCTTTTTGTCGTCAGCTCGAGGCATCCAGTAAATGCAATGACAAACAGCAAATGGAAAAGACAAAGACAAAAAGGGAAATAAATGCCAAAACGGAAAAAACAAAGACAATATTGAAAAAGCAATGGCTAAAAGGAAAAAGATTTGTATATGTTTGTATCATTGATTCTCCTTATATTTCCACATGCACAGTATTTCCTTTTGGCACTTCTGTGATTGCATATGCATGCACATTCTCCCACTTTGCAAATAGTGGCATGCTGCAGTACGCGTACAATGAGTATGTTAACACTGACTGTCTAAAAAATACAACATTTTTATATCAAATAATAATGTACAATATTCTGCCATGTGGCCCTTGGATGACCGCTGCCTTGCAGTCTCGGCCTGTTCTAGTTTTGCTATGGCGCCCTCTGCTGAGCGCCCACTGTCAACACACCTCTAACTGGATTGGATGAAATGCATATTTTGATTTACTGTATATGCACAAATGTAAACACTCACAATTGGCATGTCATCGTACGATCGTATAGAGGCCAGCCGATCTGCAAAGCAACATAGTTTAAAAATATATTTAAAACATAAAAATAGGCATATAGTCACTGGGCGTTTCATTAGGTTCATATTTGTCACATATTTGTTACATATTAACTGACCCATGGGTTTCCCACGCAGGTCCCCCAGTCTTTCGTGGATAAGTGAGATTTGTCTCTGCAGCTGCACGTTGAGTTCAGTCTGAGTTTCATATCTGGTCTTCCACTCGTTGTCTGGTGCACATACAAAGCAAGAAGTTGACGCCAAAGAACGGACATTTCCAGAACCAGAACCCGCTTACCTTCCCCGTCCACGCCGTGCAGTCTTTCCTGGAGCTCCCTCATGGTGCAGCCCAAGTCCCGCACAGACTCCTCCAACATGTCTCTAAATGTGCATTTTTTATTGGGTTTGTCACAGAGGAAACGTTTTTCAAAACACGGATTTGGACACCAACTAGCTCCGGCAATTACAAACTCACTTCATTTCTCTTTCTTGCTCCAGTTCGATCCGGAGGCGCGTCATGTCGTATTTACAGGAGTCTTTGGTCATGTTTGTCCGCTGAAGTATTGCTCACTAAAAAAAAGTTTGTAGCACCTGGTTTCTACGGATACAGCCACTTCCGGTTAATAACAGTCTGGTGTAAGGCTGGTTTGCCACCAGATGGCGCTGTAGAGCTTTAGATGGGAGAATCAACGTGGATTTAAAAAATGATGTAATTTTTGTATTTGAAGCATAACACAAAATTGTACCTAAGATTATGATTTTTGACAATTTTTTATTTGTAAAAAATTTGTAAAACTTATAATTTGGAATTTACCTTTAGTCAAAATAATTAGAAAATAACTAATATTAATTTATAATTTTGCTTCATAAGATGAAAACTTAATTTTGTAGTCAGCATTCAGGTAGTATTTGTGGTGAAATGAAGGACCACAATTTTAGAGTAAAAAAAAACACTCCTACATCTGGTCTTTTATGATGTTTTACATCAGACTGTAATGGGTTCTTCTTTGACACACGCTAGCGACATCCCAGCACAGTTGGATAATTGTTGCGGCCAAAAGAATTAACCAAGCGGGTTCAGGTTCCTTTTCCTCAATCTCTGTCGCATTTTAGTCTCTGATAATCTTTTCCTGTCAAGAACACATGTAGATGTTCGTTGGGGGGGGGGGGGGTCCAGTAATACTTTTAATGCTTTCGCTTCCAGTTCATATCAGGCTGTGCTTCATATGACCTTGACATCTCTGTTACGATTGCTTGCTTCATTCTGTGTTTTTTTTTTTTTTAACTCCCGGGCTCTCCATCGGCCTGTTGGGGCTTCAAGCGGTCCGGCAGAAGAACCTCCACAGTGAAACTTATTCTCTTGGCCTGAAAGATGCTGTAAGTGTTGTCGAATCGCAGCACATCTGAGAATGATAAAGGTGGTGTCTGTTAGAGTTTATATGGTTAAGGTATGTTAACGATGTCATGGCGAGTGACAACTCACACACGCCGGGTCGTTCGCAGGTCAGCGAGCCATCCTCAGGGACTAAGTGAGCGTTGTAGCGTTGGCTGGGCAGCACTTCATCCATCTGAGCCGCTTTCTTCCATTCGCCCTTTTTTCCCTTCACAAACACCCCAAAACCAATGTCTGCACCCTCGCTGGAAAACTGCCACCTGGCCAAAAACATTTTTTTTTACATTTTTCTGTAGTTGAAAAAATCTCTATCCATCCTCTTTCACTTATTGGTGGTCGGCCTAAGCAGGGAAACTCTTTCCCTGGCCATTTCATCCAGCTTCTCCTGGAGGATCCCGAGGCATTGCCGGGTCAGTTGAGAGACATAGTCTCTCCAATGTGTCCTGGGTCTTCGAGGCCTCCAACCGGTTGGACATGCCCAGAACACCTGTCCATGGAGGCATCCTGACGAGATGCCTGAGACACCTCATCTGGCTCCTCTCAATGTGGAGGAGCAGTGGTTCCACTCCAACTTTCTCCCAGATGACAGTACTCCCCACCTCATCTCTAAGGGAGAGCCCAGCCACCCTACAGAAAAAACAGCTTGTACCCATGATCTTGTCCTTTCGGTGACTATGTCAAAAACATCTAGAAACTAAAACTGCCTCAGAAATTGAGTGTAGAAGCTGAGATGATGTCATGTTATAACTGGTTTATAAATCACAGCAATCCTAGCAATACCCAGACAAATACTGCCCCTAGTGGCTGAAAGCAGTATGGCAATGACACATTCTGATTCGTAAGGTTCATAAGTGCCTTGATCTTCACGACAATGTTATTCGTCATACAGGTCGTCCTCGGTTTATTGGGATCCGTGTTACATCAATTTCTGGTTACTTGTTGCATATACTGTATGTACATACAAGCCACATTCAGGTCTATGGGCAATTTGGACAAATCAGTACAACACAATTAACTTAACATAAATATTTTTGGAACATGAGAGTAAGCCACACACACACATGTAGATAACATGCTCATCACAACACAGCAATTCTAACCTTCCTGACCTCCTGACCTGTGCGGACAACATGCTAACACCATGTATGACATCACAGGAGTGCCAAAATAAAAAGGAAATACATGTGGAAATATAAAGAGAATTAATAATACAAAAATATATGACTATAGTGATATTGTAATTCCATTTTGTCTTTGCCCGGCCAGAGTCTTTCTGCCAGGGTGACTAGTCCCATCCAGCCTGTTAGCTGCTTCTCTCACCACTTCAATACGAACTCCATCGTGTAAAACGTTCACGCAAAGTATGTGTATGGTGGCGATTGTGTTGTTACTTCCTGTCTGTCACCGGTGCAAAGAGCTATATTTAAACATAGCTACTACATAGTCACTGCAAGCAGGAATCAGGTATTGACTAGTCACACTGGCAGAAAGATTTGCTGTGGGCAGGTCCATGTATTGTCATTGCTTTTACCAGTTAGCGTCAGCCATCCGGTAAATGCAATGTGGAAAAGCAAATTGAAAAGACCAAGACAAAACAGGAAAATAACAATAAAATGGAAAAAGCAAAGACAATACAGAAAAAGAAATGATAAAATGGAAAAAGCAAAGACAAAATGGAATTACAATATTATGTATTATTGATTCTCTTAATATTTCCACATGTATTTCATTTTCATTTTGACAATCCTGTGATTCCATAACCGTGCAGCACTTTGTAAGTTACTGAGCCCTATTTAAATAAACCCGGCGCTATGACGGGGGGGGGGGGGCACAGGGGCCACCATGAACACTTTTCATTATTATCGTATTTTTTGGACTGCAAGCCGCTACTTTTTTCTGTCCCTTGGAATTCTGCAGCTTTAATAATTTTAATCTTGCAGCGCCTTGTTTATCGATTGTTTTTTTTGGCTAACATGTTCATGTTTTCTCGTTACAAATAAATATGAACGTTTTCTTTCTTTCCATAGCGGCCCGGCGTGTCATGATGACATTACCACTTTGGGTGTGTTCAAATTCTCTACTGACTTAGCCCGAGACTTAGCCCTAGTGTCCGCGGGGTGTGGTCAAGGTGAGTGGGGAGTGGAGGGCACTGAAATTAATTTTATTTCCAAAAGGGGGGCACTGCGAAAAAAGTTTGGGAACCAGTAATAGTTGTGGTTTCAATTCTAAAGTCTGACCTGAGGACGCATCCTGGGAAGAGAATCTCGTAATCCAGCTGTCGGGTGGACCCTCGGTTGACAGTCAAACACTGATCGTACTCCACTGAAACATGATCTCGAACATAGTACGAGGTAGGAACTGGGCCAACATGGTTTATCTGGAAAAAGTAGACAAATATTTAGTGGATGTCGGAATATAAGGAATGGTTAAATGTGGAAGTTTTTGGGCGAGACGTTTATGGACAAAGGGAAAGGTTTACTTACAGCAAATGAGCAGAAAGCATCACATGAATGTTAGATTTTTGGGGGGCAAAAACCAGTTTTGTTTAAACACCTGGAACAAGGTCTGTTACCAACAGGGGGCAGTGTGACCCAATGCAGCATTGTCATGACAATAGATGAGTTTTAAGTGGCATCCATTAAAATATAATATACTTGTAACACCTAATTACTAATGTTGACACTTAAGTGCTTTCTTTATTTTGTTCTCCATATACACACACAAGTAAAACAACACCTATTAATGCAGCTAGCTAGTTATGTGTAAAAGTTTTATTACAAAATAAAAAGAAAGAAAGAAAGCCATGCAACGGGACCACTCATGGACTTTGTGGCCTTCCATCCTTCACTTGTCCTGGGCCCAATTATTTATCTACAGAGAAGCAATAGACCAGCGTTAGTGACGTCACCCCGACAATTGTCTGAACCATTAAAGCTGCTAGCGCATTGCGACTAGTGGTCATCTCGGGGCACTACGCATTTTCCACTGCAGCAGGAAATGTCTCCTTTTGTGGGTTACACTGCAATTTCCTCAACTGTTTGCAAACCCAGCAAGATCCATTTCTGCCAGCATGATAGAAACCTTTTATTTTCCACTCTACAGTATATTCCCTTCTTGAGTGTCTTCGCTCATGCAAAATAAAACAGTTAATATTTAATCATGGTTAATCCAAATTGATCCACAGCAGCCCTGTAATTAAACTGATTAAAATGTTAATCTTCAGACAGCACTAATAATTATAATAATAATTATATAATAATAATATAAATATTGTATTCATTGACTAACTGTTAATGAAGCAAATCTACAAGGATGCAAACCAGTGAAGCGTTTATGCGATGAAGCAAGAGCACTGTCATCTAATGACCTACTCACTAAACGAAGCTCAACGCTACAGGTCGAACAACTCACCCTGGTACGACAGCGAGGGTCTCCATCAGGATCCGTCATTTTCCCACCGTAGATGACAGGCAGCTGGTCTGCGTCAATGTGCTTCAGTAAGACCTCCTGCCAGTCGCCTGTGGAATCAAACACACATCATCATCATCACTCTGCATCTTTCAGAATGTGTCATGAATGCTGTTGTTTTTACTGATAAACAATCAGATGTGTCAAATCACTTCCTATTGATTTTGACTGATATATGATTCAAAATGCTTGAGGCAGAATGGCTCAAACCTTCACCACAATATGTTTGTACTTGTTCTTATTGTTTTACATACCCTACTGATCTTAAACCACAGTACTCACCGCCGAGGATGTAGATCTTGTGCCGCGTGTTCTCGCTCAGGAAGTGTTTGACAAGGTTGTAGGCCACTGGAAAAAGTTTGGGAGCTGCGTGAGTAAAAAAAATGTTTAGCAATCTGCCACCGACTTTTGAATTGATAATTATTTCCTTGTTGTTCCTCATTCTCGAGTTACCTTTAATGACAAACAACCTCTTGAGGCCTTCTGGGTAGTTGTCCTCAAACATCTGGAGGATCTACAGTAAAGACACAAGAATACTCCAGAACCCACTTTGATAAAGTACCCTGTCTTTAATACACTCATTGGCCACTCTGCTCTCTTAGCACTGGAACACTTTTTCTCTTATTATGTCTTCTACAGTGTATGAGGTAATAGGAGTGTAACGGTGTCTGCAGAGGTGTTTTTTTGTAAAGCTCTCATGAGGTTAACACCTGTATTTAGAAGGTGGTAAACAGGATTTATATGCACTAAGAAAATATTTCATCAATAAGTTAAAAAAAAAATAAAATTCACTTATCACAGTCAGGTCTGAAACTAATCAACTGTGATAAAAGTGGGATTACTGTATGTCAAGAAGGCCAAGTGGTGCAGTGACCTGCAAAAGCCAGCAGAGCAATACCAACACCTACAAGACAATAGTAAAACTGCATTGGGTGAGAAATTGATTTATTTTCCAAATTATGTTTAGGCTTTGTAAAGGGAATATCAGGTACAGTTTTTTTTATTGGATGTATATATGTGTGTGTGTGTCTGTGCGTGTGTGTGTGTTTGTACCTCTCCATATGTTTCAATGGCAGGCTTCCACAGATGCTTCAAACCCAGGCCCTCGACGTCATAAATCATTGTGATGGACTCCACGTTCTTCCCCAGCTAAAGGACACAACAACGCAGACTGGGTCAGTGACATCCCATGATGCCACATTGTGAGCGGCGCTGACCTTCTGTGACTGGACAGCGCACTCCCTCCTCAGCATCTCACAGTCTCGGATCTTAGACTTGATGAAGTCCTGTTTGGAGGCAGACAGGAAGAGGCCTTTGGGGTCCACGGGTCCGATGACATCATACCAGACAGGACTTCCCTCGCGGTCGTAGCCACACATTCCTCCAGAGAGATACTTCTCAATGACCTGCAGCCACCACGGAGAAGGCCCAACTAGTCACACTTGTGTTAATTGGAAACACAAAGTCGTTCTTTTGTCACCTCAGGGGGTCGCCAGTCACTGATGATTGTGTCCACTTTCATTTGCTTCCTGAAGTCCAAGTGCTGGAAGGAGAATAAACAGTATTTTTTCCAGTGAGGACTGCATGCATAAACCAACCCAATGCAGGTCAAGCCTTGGATCCAAGGTCCAGCCAGCCTGCCAAAGCTTTTCATTTGGCTGGCCAACATGACCCAAACACAGTAATGTAAACTATGCAATCTTCCTCCGCTGTGCAGTGGGCAACAGCGAGGCATAAGCATCACAATGAAGCAGCAGTAAAAGTAAATTGTTAGCTTTTAAACAAACAATAGCACTATGAACGCTACAAAAAAAAAGACATGAAAATTAGGCTTCCGACAGTAACAGGGACTACAAAATATGCATTTATTAAAAATGCAGCGTGGAAGCCAATGTTGTAAGTGAATTAAACTTTGTAATGAAGGAATATAAACTGCAAAGGCCTTTTTCGGACAAAATATCAGTCCTTCCACTCCATTCGGATACAGAATTGAAAACCTTTGAAACTCAACTACGACCGAAGCCCAACCATTCACCCCCGCAGCAATGATGCTGGCCGCTGTAAACCACGTGGGAACCAATGACTGCATTAAAAGCCGTGTCAGTTATTTGATATACTTTTATTTTTTTTGAAATAGTAGTAGTAGTGATGCTACTCATTTTTGTTGGCAGTTTTACCAACATTTGGCCTTTTTTAAGCAAACCTCGGTTTTTGAACGACACAGTTTTTGTATGATTTGGTTTTCAATAAACATTTTTGACCAATTTATTTGCCTTGGTTTTAACACCATCTCAGTTACTGGGTAATATTGTGAAAAACAAACTGTAGTGTTCTGTGAGTGCCAAAGCTCTACACGATGTTGCAGTTTCAATAAAAGTAAAAGTGACATGAATGTTAAATTTATTCATATTATAATTACTTTGCAGTGTTTTTTGCATGTTAAACTATAATTATTCTTGGTAAAATATTTGTTGTTAATATTTTGGGGTGTCTTGAAAAGATTAATTGCATTTATATAATTTCCTATGAGAAAGGTTGCAAGATTCCACTACACTTAACATACTGCTGTGATGCACATTTTGTTAAATGCACTTCTGCCGTTATACTAAACAGCAGAATTTAATGTTTGTGGGATGATATGTTTGAAAGCATTCAAAATGTGGTTAATCGTGTCAAGTGAACAGTGCATATCCAGTCATAGGGTCATTACAAACAAATTAGGGCCCTCTTCATTATGTAGTTGAGTAGCTCAGTGCTAAGCTGCCTGAAGAAAACGGCAACATCTTAGCTTTCTGTTATAGGTTACAAAGCAAACAGCAATAGTCACATGTCACATGCTATTGCAGCACTTTCAACACTCCACACACCGGACACCTAATTAGGTATACCCGCGTCATTTAATAAGGTGCAAAGCAATGAAGCATAACAAATAATGCTGATTTCTGACTTTTAATTTAACAATGTTAATTATTGTGCTTGTGCAAGTCTGTTATATCATACCTTAGCTACATGGACAAGGTCAAAATATTTGAAAAAGTTTCAGTATGATACAAGACGCACTAAAAAACATTGTTACATGAATACCTCTCCGACAGTGACAATGTGTAGTTAGTGTTATACACAGTGTTAGTGTAATAACACAGTAGTCATGCTGAGAGCCACCCCAGCGCTACATTGCAATTGAGGCCCCTTAAGGAGGTTTGAGATAGAACAAGTGCCTTGTCAGCAGGACGTGGATCAGCTGTGTTATCAGTACACACACATGCACAAACTAAGATGGCAACATTTAGAATATGATTACATCATGTTAGTCTGCCTGATGACTCTTTGCTGTTCTTAGCAGAAAGTTAAAAAGTGGCCTCATAAAGATTAATTCATTATACAATGTATTAATCCAATTGTGGCCTCTTTGAGGACTTAAAGTGCAGAGTCCAGCGTGCTGACTTCCACTGAGAGAAAATGCACCCGAGATTATGATGGCACCCCCTCCACTGTATCCCGTGTGGAAAAAATCTCAGGTGTGGACCTCCTGGTCATTCCAGTAACATTGGAAGCCATCAAGACTGCCAAACTTCCTAGTTTTTCCTCCACCAAGTTTCCATTTTTTCCCTCATCAGAGAATAAAATTTTCTTCCGCCTTCCAATGTCCCATGTTTGGTGCTCTCATGCAAACTCAAAACACCAATTTTGTGACGTGGAAGGAGACGAGGCCTTTGAAGATGTTTTTGTTCTAAAAGCCTTCTCTCGCAGACGGCGTCTGATGGTTATCGGACTGAACTCGGCACCAGTAACAACCTTCGTTTGGGGCGAGGATCGTCCTCTGTTCTGACAAATGGATACTCAAGATCAGATCCGGTCAATTTGTTTTGCATCTACTACTTGATTTTTTTGTTCCATAACCCTCAGGAACCGCCATAACCGCGTCCATCCTCAGCAGCAGTTTATGCAGCTCAACAATCTGACCACGTGGAAAGATAGAAAGCATTTTTACCTATTCCATCACGAGATCATAATTGTGTGACTAGCTGAAAAAAAATTACATTGGATCCACAATTTTGCCAAAATGTTGGCTTATAAAGGCTGTGGTCTTAAACTTTTGATCATCTGATGAACAGCCTATTTCACTTTGTTTGCAATAAATTGCTTTCTCAACTTTTTTTGTCTCACTCCCACTTTCTTCATTTTGCATTTTGAAGCTCTAGACTGCCTTAAATGTAAATTATTGCAAATAGAGGATTGTATTTCGAGTATGGACTTTAATTCCTTTATCTGAATCTTATCAGAGTGCGGCGATAGCGAGACTTTCTAGTGATGTCATCGCACTGCTCCGTCTCCCTAAACATGTTGCTCATCTGTGCACCGTCACAGCGGCCATCCAACATGGAAATAGCACGCACTGCATCACAGCACACGCTTGCTACACGTTTGGACAAAGTTACCTTTCGCAGCATAGCCTCAGACTTCTGCACGTTGAAGTTTCTGGCTAGAAGAGAAAAAACAGAGGACACCAATTTTGAGATTTAAGGATGAAATCTGCTTACAACAGTGAAAACTCAAAAGTCAAACACCCTTGAATTTCTGCAGCGCCACCATATGGACCTGAATCTGTTAGCAAAATTCTATACTATCAATACTACTTCACTTCTTTTTACACTTGTGTGGCAATTTTATTAAATATGACTTTCAAAATTGCCTGTGCAGTTAATATAGGTTTTAGGATGACCTCAGTTTGTCCCTGTAACAGAATATTTCCATTATTTCCAATTGAAAGTGGTGTTTCCAAATCCAAACAAATAGAGGTGACTTGAAAGTGTTCCACTTAAAAAGGGCTCCACTCTAAACATGTTTTTATTCATACAATGGCACTAGAAAACAGAGCAAAGAAAAGTATACAGCAGGGGTGTCCAATGTGTGCCTTAGAGGGCATTTGCAGTCCTTGGCTTATATTTAATTGGCCAGCAGCATATTGTAGAAATAAAACCAAAAAAGAACATAACAAAAAATGGGAAAAATAGAGCAAAAAGGCACTATGAAAGCAAACATGTTGATACTATTAACCAATAATAATAATACTATGTGAACTTTTTGGCCATTTTGAAATCAATATCTGAAAATTTTAAGTGTCCCACTGCATCCTTTATCCTATATGCGGCCCTCGGTGGAAAAAAGGTTGAACACCAATAAAATACATACACAAAAAACATGGACTAAATGAAATAAAACAAGCTACAGAAGTTCACAGTTAACCAACTTCTATCTGGAGAGAATAGATTTTATAGTCCCCAAACAACTTTTTCTGTTTACTGGGTGTGATCTACAACAAAGTAGGCAAGTGTTCTTCTGCATATGCTACCACAAACCCATTAAATTCTCCTTTTTGTTGCCTGAAGGCTGGTATGAGCCAGAACTGTGTGTTATATTGGGGCAGTTGATGGTGTGCTGACCTGGCAATGCAGTTTCACTTCCCCCAGGTGGCTAATCTCACCCAAATTATGTTATATTGCACTCAAACGTGACCATTATCTTCTTTGTGAAGGCAGAATTTTTGTACTGGATCTCATATGATGTCCGCCGGATGAGGTCACCTCATCCCCTCACCAGCAGCCATTCAGACATGGGAGTAAAAACAAGCTGAATCATTCTGAATGGACACTTTGGAAGCTTTTCGTCAGTGTAACCCAACTTCCTGTGATTTTAATGGCAGGGGGATCACTGGAGGGAGCAGCGGGGTGTCTGCCCTGCTGTTGTTGTAGTACACCTTTTAATGCGATTAGCTCAGGATTACCATGATACACAAAGTTCAAGCCCTCTGCTCCAAAGCTAATCTGAGCAGGACCTCCTTTAATATTCCTTTTCCCCCCCTTCACAGTCCCAATCCACAACCTCAGACACTCCTGTGTTTTTATTTGAGCACAAGCAAAACAAAAGTGATGACGTGCGTTAATACCAGGCTTGTTGGCATTTCTTGTGCTTACACTACACAACCTGTACAGGTTGACACATGAGGTGGGATGAGTTCCAGCTCACCTCTAAGCCATCGCAGCAGGAAGTGGTCATGCTGGGCAGGAAGTTGAGAAAGAACATCTTGAATCCTCTCCCGGAACTGATGACAGAAAGCGGGAGAGACATTTGCACTTGACAGGAACATTTAGCGTCCTTTAACAACTCCCTGTTCTTTGCTCTGCAGATAAGACTACACTTGATTAAGAGAGATGATGTCTTGTTCTTCACTGTGAGCCTCCAGGGGGAAATGTTACATGTTTAATTCCAGCTCAGGCTTGTGACTCAGCCACTAATTACTTTCCATGCTTTAGTTAGCAACGCATGGCTTCAGTGAGTGGCATTTAGAAATGTTGCAAAATTCCCATCATGTAGCTCTTAAGTACTATTTAAATTTTAATTTAAAAGTGACAAATGACAATTATTATAGTCATACAAGTAAAATAATATGTACTAATGAATGTAACCAAAACAGAGCATGCAGTTGATAGCAGCTTGATCCTTATCACTATAAGGACAGGCTGTTTTTGTGCAGAATGCATAAAAATGTGATTTATATTTTCATGTGGTAATGATGGCATACAGTGAAGAAGCACGCTTAGTGTATTATCTAAATGCTAATTACTATTGCCTTACCTGGTGCAGAGCTTCAGCCTGTTTGGGGCTGAGGTCTCCCAGCCTCCCGCTCATGTCTGCCGCCTGAGGATGCTAGAAAAGATCCGTCTTAACAAGTCCAATGCGCTGACAGAAACAAGCCCGCTAATCGTTACAGGCGGACGCCCGCCCCCAAGATGCCGGCTCAGGCTCAGGGATGCAGCCTCCACTGAGCCCGCCCATTAGGGGGGGGAGAGACGAGTGAGTCGGTCCAGGAAGTAAACGTAAACACGATTCTTAGCCCAGCTGCCTGGGCCGAAGAGTGGAGACGACTCAAGAGGACTACTTCCTCCTTGCCAGCGAGCTAGCTAGCTAGCTGGCGTTAAATTAAAGAGGCCACCGCGGGCTCTCTGATTGGCCTATAATTTAATTAATAATAGATTCAAACCATGGCATGCGCTTTGAATCCGGCCGGTAGAGCGAACTTACCTTGCTAACGAGTATGTATGTAAGTATGGAGCATTATGGATAGCTAATTACAGCTACACTATGTAATTAGGTGACATTTAGGTTGACTCATTAGCGCATTTTACACACATTTTCATTCATTTTAGCACTTTTCAACACCCACACAAATTCAATTACCATGACTAAAATTCAATTTCGAAGCTTCACTGAAAGATGAGCGTTTCCCTTTCTACTCGTCGTGGGCATGAAGCGGAAGTGCGTCACAACTTCCAAGCAATACCGGAAGTGGAAGTGTCTCGTGTGGTGCCGTCGCTCTTTCCAACATGACGTCAGGTAAACTGGCGCGAGATACGAAAATATCAAACTTCTATTACATTTATAATAAAACTTGAATGTGTAAAAAAAAAAAAAAAAAGTGTATAAACACTTTATTTTCTAGTTTCATTATAACAAGTACCAAGCTGTCGAGCCAATGACAGACATACATAAACTCAGCTCTTACAAAGATAATTGATCAGGTATGCATATTAATAATTATGTATAGGTTGCCGAACTGATAGATCGGGGATCTCCAAAAGAGTAGCTCACCAAAGCATGGAATACGCCTCAGCTTTTGGAATTGCTACGACTGTTCAGTTCAGACATGACAAATGACCACAAGATAGCGGAAAGACAATGACAATGATCGGTTTGTCAAAGTCTTTACAACTGAAATGTTGCCAGTCAAACATAAATATCTCCTTTCTTTTTGTCTTAGGAGCTCATCTAGAGAGGACAGTTGGAGACCCTTACTTGAGATTAAGCATACGTACAGATTCGAGTGTCCAGTGAGAGTTGCATTTTAAATAATCAACTTGTGTAGCAGCAGGGAAAATCATGAAAAACAAAGTGGGTGAATTGTAATATTCTACCTTAACTTCTCCATTTCTCATACAAGTCAGAAAAGGGTCTTCTGATTGTAAACGTTTATTTTTTGCCCTCTTCCACCTTCTTGGTCTTTGCATCTTTGTCTGCTTTGTCCTTGGCTGCTTCCTGTTCTGGTTTGGCCGCCTCCTGCTGCCCATCCTCATTCTTTGCGTCCGACCCTTTGAACATGGCCTTGGCCGCCTCCTTGCCCGTCGTCTTCATGATGGCTTTAACGCCCAAGTTGTCGATGTTGTTCGCCGCCACGACGACGTTGGTTGCCGACTTCAGAGCCGTGTCTGTGGCTTGGCCTGCATCATCACCGTACCTTCACCACCAGCGGCGCGGGGTGGCGGTTAAAGGAGGTTAAATGTGTGAGACTTTTAAAAGTATGTGCAAGCATCAAACTGTATTCTTTCAGTTTTTTTTACTAGTAGCAAACACCCGCACCTGACACCAAGCAGCATTTAGCATGTACCATCAGAAACACCAAGACAGACAAAAACCTCAAATCAATTATTTGTGCAGGCAGGAATACATTACCAAAACTCAGTCAGAGGAAATAGACAAGCACAAACTGCAAAGTTGCTGAGAAGAAGTCACTCATTAAGTGTTTGCCTTGTTGGTGGGCTTGTGCATTAGCTTCTCTAAACCCCTAAATCTGAAAAGACAGAACATGTAAGAGCGGAGTGTGGAAACACGTTTGTGTGTCCCATGTTCCAAAGAGGAAGTGACCCGCAGCAAAGTCAGGAGAGGACAAACATCAACCCTTTGTTACTCACTTGTACGTCACCGTCTGCACAGTCTCCGACGTGACACTTGTGCCGACGAGCTTTGCTCCTGTCTCCAAACTGGTCCACACGGTAGAGAAACCTGGCGGGTTGACACAAGAAATTGCCTCTGTCAGAACTTTTCTGTTCTTCCTGTTCTGCGCATATTTGGACACAAGTCTAAGAACATGTTGATGGTACTGGGAACATGAGAGACCCCGAACATTACCACAAAAATGACTGATATTGTTTATGCAGAAACAGCCAATATGCACTAGGTCGCTCCTCTAGCGCCCTCTGGTGACTTGTTGTGTTTCATTTCATGGTATTAGTGAATTAAAAACAATTAGCACCTTGAATGCTGCTGAGTGCCACAAATTTGGCTCCCTCCAGATTGGAAGGTTCCCCCTCTTTGCCCTTCATGGACTCTGGAATCAACTTGGTGCCATGTTTCTTCACGTGAGGAGCCATCTTCTCTGATAGGCGTTCTGCCACCGTGCTCACTCCGTTCACTGAGAGAGGACAACAGTGCATGAGTAAAGGTCATGAATAAACAAGTATTTTGACAGCTTACCCAAGTATTGGCTGAGGCGCACAGCGCCATCTGTGGCTTGTTTGGCCAACTGCAGGCTTCTGGAGACATGCGGGCTGACCTCGGAGGGCGTGTCCTCTGGCGTGAGGTGCGCCCGGATCTTCATTGCCCCCTTGTTAATGGCCCTAGTGGTGGTCTCTGCTCCGCTGACCATCCCGTGACCCAAACGGGTCGCTCCTAGAAAAGAGGAAGATGCCAGTGAAAGGTGCCCTCTAGTGATTCATGGGTCGATATAATTCTCGCGGAACCCTGCTTTTCATGCCAGAGGGCAATGGTAATGGTAATGGTTTATTTTATTTGAACATACATGTAAATGACATTGGAATACATCACTTAATACAATCGACAGTTCCACATGTCCAAAAGGAGTAGAAAGAAGCAAACTTATTAAATCCTATCCCTGTAGGCTCTCCCCTATTTCAATACATTTGTGAACTTCCTGCAGTTACTTAGTTTGTGTGCATAAGTAAGGTCATGTGACAGTGTGTTAGATAGTAGTCCTTGTCATGGTAAGTAAATTATACTGCCATCCTGATGAATGATATTCATAATAAATGATCATAATAGTGATGAGTGGTGTATAACAATTGTAACAAACATTGTTGTAGTACAGACAATGTTCTCACTAGGATGAAAGGTTCCTAGTATAAGTATAAGATTATAGTAACAACATAGCATTGACAGTCAACAGACAGAAAATTGACTCTCCAAGGAATGAGGTAAATGGCCTTCGATGTACACAATATTTCACAACTCTGCTTCCTTGTATTTTGAAAACATCAACTGTTTGTAATGTTTCTTGAAGTCGCTCATTGTCGAGCATTGATTTAATTCTTTACTTAATCCGTTCCTTAGTTTGATTTCTACAGAAAAGTTTTTTGTGTTATTCTTGCATATTTGTGTTTTAAGTTTACTTTATTCCTAAAATCATATTTCTCCTCTCTTGTTGAGAAAAATTGTATGACATTCCTTGGTAACTGGTTGTTGTTTGCTTTATGCATCATTTTAGCGGTTTGAAGGTTTACCAGATCAGCAAATTTTAATAATTGTGGTTTTTGAAACAGTGGATTTGTATGTTCTCTGTACGCCGCGTTATGGATTATTCTTCTTCTTATTATTATTATTTCCCCATATCTCCACACAATAACTTGGATATGGTAACACCAGAGAACAATAGAGTGTTTAGAGTGATTTTTGATCCAGTACAAATTTTATTTTATTCAGTATTGAAGTATTTTTTGCTACTTTATGTTGTATGTTTTTAATGTGAGGTTTCCAACTCATTCTGTCATTAAATATGACGCCCAAAAACGTATGTTCATTCACCCTTTCAATTCCCTCACCATCAATTTGTATTTCCTCAAGTATTTCTTCTGCTATTACAAAATAGCATAATTACCATCTTTTTAGAGTAAATATTTCATCTGAAACTTTTCTTATTAGCTCTTGTGCAATTTCTCCAGAGCAAAAAGCCGTGGTATCATCTGCAAATAGCACTAGCTTTAGATGTTTTGTCACTTTGCAGATGTCGTTAATGTATAGGTTAAATAATTTTGGTCCCAAAATTGACCCCTGTGGTACGCCACATAATATCTCTAATTTTGTAGATGCATATTCTCCTAGCTTCACATATTGCTTCCTGTTAGCAAAGTAGCTTTTAACCCAATTCAGAACTAACCCTCTGATTCCATACCTTTTCAATTTTGTAGTTAGGATGTGATTGATTGTCCATCCATCCATCCATCCATTTTCTATACCGCTTATCCTCATTAGGGTCACGGGGATGCTGGAGCCTATCCCAGCAGACTTTTGGGCGAGAGGCGGGGTACACCCTGGACTGGACGGTGATTGATTGTATCAAAAGCTTTTGTCAAATACACAAATACTGAGGCTGCACACTTTCCATGGTCTATAGCTTTCGTAATTTCCTCTGTGATTTCAATCAGTTCCATAGAAGTGGAAATATTAGCTCAGTATCCTTATTGGCTGTCCGCCAGGATGTCATTCTTATTGAGGAATTTGTCCAACCGATGGTTGAATAACTTTTCCATGATTTTGGAAAATTGTGGTATAAATGAAATTGGTCGGTAGTTTGTAAATTATGTTTATCTCTATTTTTGAAGATTGGAACTACTTTAGCTGTCTTCATTTAGTCTGGGAATTTGCCCGTCTGGAATGATAGATTGCTGATGTGGGTTAGCGGTTCTGCGATCTCACTGATAACCATTTTTTATCGTATCCATTCCAATTCCATTACAATCAGATGATGTTTTTGCTTTACAATTATGTACAATGTCAATGATTTCCTCTTTGGTCACATCAGTGAGGAACATGGAGTTAGGGTTCCTGTCTATAGTCTCCTTCCCTTACTGCACTGACCAGATTTTTGGTATCTCCTCTTCCAGCTTTGGTCCAATATTTACAAAGTAGTTATTAAACTTCTCAGCTACGTCCCTCATGTCATCATTATTAACATTTCCAATTGTGAAGTATTGAGGGTAGTCTGCTTTCCTAGTGCCTTTTCCAGGCAAGGGTTTGATTCCGGTAAGACTTGCATCAGGATGGGCTTCCGGTATAAAAACTATATAAAATAGTCACATTCTTGCCGGTTTGTACTATTACAATGATCAACGATTGTGCTGCTGAGGTCATTTATCTAGTGAATGTGGGCGTATTCTTCCTTCTTTTTGTACAAACACAGGGTTTAAAACAGATTTATTTGAAATTTCACCTGACAGGATTCCCTCTCCCATCTTTGCACTCCAAGTAGGAAGCGGTGCTTTGTCGTTCCCTGGCAATGCCGCCTGGGGGCCAAGGGCTACCGTTTCACTCAGGCTGATGACCCCTGACCCCACAGTGTCTGGATTCTGTCAGAATGTATGTGACAATGAAGGTGACAATGCCTGTGAATGATGTGAATGTTTTGCTGTTTTTAAACTTAGTGTTTGTGTGTGGAGGCACTCACCTGCACCCTGAAATCCGTCAGCTGCTTCATGAGGTCCTGAAACATCTCTCGATCGACGACGGGAAGCTGCGACGACAGCACGATGCCAATGAAGGCGCCCGGCACAGGTGCCAAAGTGTCGGGAAACATGAAGATCTCGGAGGTGGCCAGCAGCACCGGCATGTGCGGGCTGAGCGAGTACAACCAGCCGCACACCTACGCAGCACACAAGGACTGTTACACAAAGCAGCGTGGTGTGGTTCTTCTGCCTGCTAGCATGATATCAAACACCGTTGCTTGCTTCAAAGAGCTACAGTGGAACCTCGGTTTTCGTTAATTTGTTCAAAGACAAAAACAAACATTTTTTCCCAAAATCTACAGTATAATCTATAAACGAGGAATTACTGTACATTATTCATTCTGCCAAGCGCGGTGGTTATGTTTTTGCTGGTGTTTATCTGTTTGTTCAAAAAGTAGTGAAAAGTTCTGAATGGATTTGAATACAATTTTCAGGAATTGTCAGAAATGGAATAAAATTACATTTTGGGGGTGATCCAGATCACCGTCTGGAACCAGAATTTTTTTTTGAAAGGATTATTACGAGATCATTACGAGAGAAGACCATTTTGGGCATTTGTGCTTATAAATCCACAAACTAAAAAAGCACTCAAACAGCGCAGACCTCCACCAAGGTCCATAGTCTCCACTAATATTGGGATTCACACCAAAATAATAATCCTACATTTTGGGATAAGTCACTGATATTTTTAGAACCTGTCCTGTATTTTTTTCCCAAGTGCTCTGACCATTTTTTGTGGAGGCCATGACAAAGGTCTGAGCTGTGTGGACTTACATTACAAATGCCAAAAATGGTCCTATTTCTCAATGTTCCAAAAATCCATTAAAGAATTCCTGGTTCCTGGACAGTGATCTGGATCACCCAAAAATGTACTAAATTTTTCCATATCCTATTTCTGGCAATTCCTGAAACTTTCATCCAAACTAAGAACTTTTCAAGTTATTTTGAACACAAATAAATAGACAGACAAACAGATACTGTTACGCTGTCAAAAACATAACCACCTTGGCGGAGGTAAAAATGGTCAGACCACATGGAAAAATACAGGACAAGTTTCCAACGGGTCCTACAACAACAAAGACTGATCCAAAAATGTAGGATTATTGTTTTGGTGTGCATCACAGTATGGGAGAAATACTGTATGGCGCTTGGCGAAGGTCCGACATCTCCGATTGCTTTTCTAGTTTTGGATTAAAAAAATAAAAATTTGAGAATTTGATTTATTATAAAAGCTACACAGTTTTATGTTTTGAATTTTCTTCCTTTACTATAACCAAAATGAACAAAAGTGTTACCTTAAAACTGAGGCTGGTTTTTTTGGGCACTCCATTTTGCAGAACAGCAATCAGAGTAGTTTGTTACGTGCAATACTGTATGAAAACCGAAGCAATTTGTTTGAAAACATTTCAGCCGAAAACCAAAAATTGGGGCTTACGAAATCCGAGGTTTGACTGTACCTTGGATGACTCCCACTGTGTCAAAATAACTAAACCACAAAGCAGGCCCCAATTCTGGCGGGTCAGGCGCCGGTGGTGCGCTTGCCACAATGACGACCTCTGTGAGGTCACAGACCACCAGGCGACAAGATAACAGAAGCGCAGAGTCATCCGGTATTGTCTCCATTGTGCAGCTGCAGAACAAAGCATGCCCGCCAAGTCACAAGCTCAACTTGGCATTCAGCGCAAAACAACACACATGTGACACACCTTGTTTGTTTGCTTGGTTCTGACCCGGTGCAATGAAACCAATCACAAAATTACAAGCAGAAATAAATACAGTCAAACTAGTTATCCACACAGAGACATGATTGGAGTTGTGTACTCACATCAAGAAAGACCGGACCCTGTCCATCAGGTGGATCCTTTTGCTGGGGTTCAAACGTGACAACGCGGAGGTATCCGGGGTGAGACAGAGCGCTCACCTGCCCGCTGGGGGCCACAAAGAACATCTGCACTCCCGCGGGGATCCACAGCAGCTCGTTCCTCTTCTCCAGTCCGGCTCCGCTCCACTCTGCTGGTGCTGGAGTGTGTGCCAGACTGTGGTGGCCGTCTGCGGGTTGAGGGGTGTACGCCGGAGGCTGAGCTTGGGGATCGGACATGGTGGGCTGTGTTCTTCTTTCCGGGAGCGGTGGGAGTGTGTTCTGGGCAGCCGCGGCTATAGCAGCAGCGGTGGCAGCAGGTCTCCGACTGGCAGGAGGTATGGAGGGGTACAGGTGCTGGAGGGGGCTGCGGGCGGGCAGCACTGGATAAAGGCTGGGGGTCAGCTCCATGAGCAGTCGCTGCCTCTGGCCAGGAGGGGGCGTGTGCGACACACCCAGGTCAGAGATGTGCGTGCTGACGGTTGCGAGGGTGCCCTTCATCCTCTGCTGTAGCTCTCTGGCTCGGTCCCACACTGGCCCCTTCTGACGTGGCCCCCCAGTGGGCACCCCTAGGCCCTGCATGAGGTGCTGTTGACCTTTCCGGTAGTACTCCTCAGCCTTGGCCGGATTGCCGCCCTCCTCCAGGGACAGGCCACGGCTCAGACAGTGGAAGGCCAGTTCGTACTGGTCCTTGATCAGCAGCAGCTCTGCAGGCTCCGACATTCTGAACACATGAGACAAATATTAGAACTTTAGTACCTTTATACATGAATATTATGTATTCATATTTCCCATTTTATTTATTCAAGACAAATATTCATAATTATTGATCATCACTGTAATACCAAACAAACAAGTAAGAATGCTTTTGCGAGTGAACAAATGCACAACATGCGGCTTTTTAGAGATCTTAAGCATTTGGATTTGCTAAATTAGGCAAAAGTATGAAGCTACACAAAACAAATGTTGGGGAGGCCAAAGAGCACGCTGTTGTTAGGAAACGAAGCCAAAAGAGCTTCCCATCAGTGATATATTTGCATATATATGCATTTATAACAATACAATAGGTGGTGGTAAATGTTAAGCAAAAAAGCCTTGAAGGTGCATGCCCGACCACATCCGGTTTAACCTGCACGACTAGAACCATGAATAGAAGTCAAGTCTATTATTTGAAACGCACATTTCATTCAGTCACATTCAAGTCCGACGGGAGATTTAAATTCCCACATTCGGTCATGAAGAACACGTACCAACACTTTTAGTCAGCGTACATCTTTAATGTAAACAAGTTGTGCTTTTTGCTAACTAAGTCAAATTGAACACTGTCAATAAAACAAGACTTGTAAAAATTGGTCAAATAAGACAAGTTGAACTCACCTCGACTGTCAAAATGACTTCCCAGCTCAAAACGCTGAAGACGTTTTAAAAAGACTCCGCGACGTTCACGAACATGCAGGACTTTCCCCACCTGCCGCACCTGCCGCACCTCCAGCCGACGCTTTACGTCACGTCCGGCTTTCACAATAAAACGTTCTGACGGCGTTTTTGTGATTACGGATTATAGCAGAATCATGTGGGGAAATCAATCAACATGTTTAACGAGTGCACTAAATACCAGGACGTGCGTTATTCACAAACTTTACAAACTTGTGGAATTCATTCATTCATTCTTCCTTTTTCTATATCGGTCGCGGGTATGCTGGAGACTATCCCAGTTGGCTTTGGGCGAGAGGCGGGGTACACCCTGGACTCTCTTGACTGTGAGGCCAACATGCTACCCACTTAGCCACCGTGCGGCAACTTGTGGAATGAAAATGTCCAAATAGGGGTATGACATGTTTGATGATCAGGTTTGTTGTGTTCCCTCAGAGGAAGGTTGGCGCTGTGAGTCACAGGAAAGGTAGCTCAGCCACCGCAGACATCGACGAGACACGGCAGAACCTAAAAAAAAGAAGGTGTGAAGTCATTAAGGAATGACAAACAGGACGTTGCTGAGTATCACATGTTACTTGGATCTCTTGTATTTGTTCCTGATGACCTGTTGGGGATGTGTTGGGGCGCTCAGGTGCAGTCTGTGCAGAGCACTCATGCACGGTGTTAGGTCATCCAACAAGTACCCAGTCAAGTCAGCAAGGCAACCAGGCTGGAAGAGGAAAAAATACGTTTGTGTACATTTTTTTCAGGTAATTCAGAACAGGAGTGTTTATTTGTTGTGAACAATTGCTGGTTTTGCTGACAATGATATTGGATGTTTCCATGGAACCCACAAACAGTGAGAATGACGCATCAGTGAACATGCAACTTGACTGGTTCAGCCAGCCCTGCGCTCGAACCCAGGATCTTCGGAATGAGAGTCGAGAGTGTGAGGAGGCAAGTTACTAGCCTGGACCGCCAGCTCAACGTCCAGCACGGCTCTTAAGGTTCATGGAGTGATCTTTACGAACAAACACTCGCACAGTCACACATCCATTATAAACAGCAACAACGAATTTTTTTTCACCAGACAAGACAACATGAAGCAGCGAGTGCATCAAGCGGAGTCATTAGCAGTTGCTCTGTGGCTTTAAGTATTGCTGGGTTGCAACGGCGTAGCCTACAGGCAGTTTGTGTCGCTTTAAGGGATCGAATGGGGCGCAGCATTCCAGGTTCTCGGTTATTTTCGGTCACCGTTAAAGCCGGCTACAAATGCTACCGGACGTGACGTCACGGGCAACACAGCAATGGGCCTCACCCACCCACAGCCTTCTGTTGACGGTGAAGCTGGCGAGGCAGAGTGCGGCAGCCGCCATCATGGATGCAGTGTAGACGAGGAAAGGGTCCATCTCCAGCAGACTCAGCTCCAAAAGATACTATAAGAAGAACAGTGCCTTCAATCTCCACCAAGACGGAAGCCGATTAGCAGATAAGGGTTGTCTTACCAGGCTGAGGTTCTCGGTAATGGCGCACACCGAGTGGACTGACATAAAGAGGCGTACAAAGTTGTTGGCGGTGGGCGTGGCCAACCTGAAGCGCAGCACCCTGAGCATCTGACACTCCATATGGATGAGCTGCTGTTGGGTGTACGTGTCGGCTGTGACTTGCACAAACTCCTCCAGGTCGCGCACGTGGATCTCCTCGTATTTCCTGCAGGGTCAAAGTTCAGGCCCTGCTTAACTCCTCCTATGTCAAAGGTCAGAAATGCAAGACTCACATGGCGACGAGCAACGCCGCTGTGCCGACCAGCTGCAGACTGCTGCGCCTCAAGTAGGCTGTGCGCGTCAGGAAGCGGTCTACGTAGTTGACGGCCAAGTGCAGCGTCTCGGAGTCAAACTTGTACACGTACGCCACTTCCGCCATCCAGTCCACCAGGATGACACGCATGGTAGCGCTGAGCTCCGGGTGCTGAACCAAGTACTGCGCTGCTGGTCGGAACGCCATCTAGCAAATAAAGATGGAGGCTCTTCACAGCCGCTACACATTCAGAGCATGCCCTCTTACGCAAACAGTAGGCCGGGTGCGGTGAGCTAAGGGCAGGGAGCACTATACTATATAGTACTGTACAGTACTACCTGGAAAATTAGAATTTCAAGTAAACTTGTTTTATTATGGCAATTTAACATAAAATATGAAACCAACAAATTTTATCAAGCAATTACACGCAAATTGAATTATCTCAAGCAGTTCCTTGTTGTAACTTTGCTGATTAAGATTTTCAGCTCATAAAAACTACAAAAATTTGACTTCTAAAAACTTCAACAAGATTTTTTTTAGGTCTGTTAGTGTCGTTATTCATGCTTGAACGACGCTGGTGACCATGAATAAAATGATTGAGAACCACTGCACAAGGGGACCATATTTTGATTGGCAAAAAGCAGGACACTTGGCTACCCAAAGTTTACGTAACGATGCCGTATCATTTCAATACATTTAAAGCAACTTCAACTTTTCCGCTCTGGTGTTTTACATTGTGTAAAAATGTTTATACTGTACATTTAAACAAAAACAGCCTGCATCTCAGCTTTGTGTTATGGGTGGCAAAGTGTATTATCCATTTTTCTCCATGCTTCTTCAATTTTACAAATATTTAAACTGTCTTCTTGTAATTTTGTAATATTTTTACTTGAATCTCTTAATTAATATCACAATGTTTTCCCAACCTAACATTATTTGTTTTGTTACTAATATAGCAAATATTGTGAAAATGTATTTTTTTCTCATAGTATAATGAGATTATGCTGGTAAAATAATACTATGTTATTATAATATTATAATATTTCTACTTTATTCATGTAAAATTACTGCACTTCATTTTTCTTGTAGTTTTTAGTTATAATAATAATAATAATGAATTACACTTGTTATGCGCTTTATCTAAGACTCTCAAAGCGCTTACACTGAGGTCATCATTATTCATTCACACCACACTTGGTGATGGTAAGCCACTATGTAGCCACAGCTGCCCGGGGGCAGACTGACGGAAAGCGAGGCTGCCAGTGTGCGCCATCAAACCCTCCGACCACCACCGACACTCACACATACACCACTTTCATACTAGGCAATGTGGGTGAAGTGCCTTGCCTAAGGGCACAAGGAAAGTTTATTTCCTCCCACTGTGGCACCTGGTGTTCCTCTGAGGTCTCCCATCCAAGTACTGACCAGGCCCTGCCCTGCTTAGCTTCTGAGATCTGACGGGATCAGGCTTTGACAGGCAGGTTTGCCCTGCCTGTCAAAGTCTGATCCCGAACATGCCCTCTAAAGTAGCAAGAAATTGGTCATCTGAAACGCTGTTTCCCAATTTTACGAGACTTCAATTCAGTAAGCGGCAGAGAAAGCACATTTGTTGCTTTTTCTTTAGCTTTTTGTGGCTTTTTGGCAACACTGAGTCAATTTCTTGATTGAATCAAGATTGTGAGGATGCACAGACCTCATTACCCCTCATGTGGCGGTGGATGTCGTCGACATACTGTGACACCGCCACAGACCTCAGGGCGTGGTCGGGGTTGGAAGTTATAGCGTCGTCAAGCCCCAAACCTGTGAGTGGAAACAGCAGCAGTCGTCTCAAACAGCTCAAATCGAACACACAGCCCCTAACATGCCAGCACTGAAACCCTAACGCACAGACGGTCATGATTTATGTTGCCTTTGATGGATCTAGCGTTCATTTTAACAAGGTATGTCTTGAAGTGATCATAATAAATGTCACTGCTTGTCAGCAGCCAGCAGGGGGTACCATTAATTCAGGCCCAACCAGTTTGCTGCCTAGATAGGCTGCTTCAGCCAGTAGCAGCTCTACATTGGATTACTCTCGGGGCGGAACCACTTCCGAGTTGATCGCAAAGGTAGTTTGGTTGGACCGCATAAACATCATTTTGTAGATGTCATATGACTTCTGTCAGCTGACATAAAGCTCCCCTCCTGATTCCCTCTAGCTCCCTTCCGGCAATGGTGAAAAAACATCTCAAACTACACACGGAGATGCAACTTTCACCTTTATTTATCCGATTATGGAGAAACTAACACAGCGGTAAGATGCCTATACAGTATCCATGGAACTACAAGTGAGTTAAGCTCACTTGTAGTGGCCTTATATGTAGTTTGATGGCTTTGCGTCGCATCCTGAACTCCATTATAGAAATGGGTATTTTCTACACTTCCGTTTCTTCATGTATTATTTCAGAATTAATTGGAAAATGTGCCCATTACTGAAAGTTTTTCAATAAGTTGCCTTGACTTCGGCTGCATTTTTTTTTGCATAATCCTTTTCATTTCTTGTATCTGTTATGTTTGATAGCAAATGCTAACTGGATGTAATACATGAATTGCGTGTATGTACACAACTATTGAGCAATTATGTGTAATTAACCTTTATTTGTGAATGATATCGCCATACTTTGATTACCTGTAAATTTGAATTGGTCAATGTGAAATACTACTCATTAGTATTTCGTATAGCAGTTAGATTGTATATATGTTTTATACTAAGAAATAGATCATGTCATCTTGTAACTTGCATGCTGATATAGTGCCTGTACTCCTGATATACATGTACAACATATATACATACTTATATTTAAAAGAGGTGGTACATCTTTGGGACTTGGTCATTTTAAAAGTAGCTTGCAAGCTGAAAAAGTGTGAGCACGCGTGCTCTACACGAATCAAAGGTTTGTTTGGGGGCATTTGACAATTTGAAAGTGAACATGTTTAGCCGTGAGCCACCCGGGCGTACTGGCCAACAGGAGTACCAGGGGTTTTCCCACAGGGCCAATCAAAAATGGGCCAATCAACAGACATTTTTGGTGTATTTCTTTGTTTTTTTTCTGGGCCTTGTCTTGGTAACTATGGTAACTAACAGAAACCGTGTTGCTTCGGACGCAACACAACAGAGGGGGTGATTTGGCACCATCGACGCCGACCATGCCTACACGCAGAAACACATGTAGGCCCCGTAATCCCCGCAGGGTTCCATTCAGTGGAAGTGAGCGCATTCTAGGAAAATGTGCAAATGATGGGCATCACTGTTGTGTCACACACATGAGGGATGCACACGAACCTAGGTGACCTAAGTCTAGGTCATGTACTAGGTACCAATCATGTACCAATCTGTACCTCCTTTAATAAGAGACATGGAGTTGGTACCCTACCTGAAGGGAGCTTGAGCAGAAGCTTCACAGTTTCCTTTCTCAAGTGTGAAGCTTCAGCGCCAAGAGAAAGTTCGTCATCAGCATCAACGGCCTCCTGATCATGCCCATCATGGCTGCCTGTGATTGACTGGGAGCTGTCAGTGCTCTGGCCAGCTCTGGAACTACAGCTTTCCTGGAGAGCAGGGACACTCGGGGGGAAAGGTTCATCAAGATGCAGGTGCTGCTGCCACACGTTTCTTGCCTACCTGACTCTGTGACGGACAGCGCTGCTCGTTTGCTGAAAGCTCGCCCAGCGCCGTGCGTGGCCTTGCTGAACTCTGGGCCCACCTGTCAACCGCATCGCTGCACTTCCTGGTGTGGCTGGCAGCATGCACGGTGGTGCTGACATCCATCTTTAAAGGGGGAAACAGAGGTTAAATATAGAAACATGAAGCAATGATCACATTCACTGTTTACTCCTAATTGTTGGTATAAATACGACGACTTCCTAGTATTATGCAGTTGTACAAGCACAATAACAAACATTGTTCAAAGGTTACATTTAGAAAACTTATTTTCCCGTCTTTCTTAAATAAATGTACGAGAAACACTGAGTTATCATTCTCTATTCTTTTTGCTGCTTAGATAATAGCAGGAAGGGAACAAACTTTTAAATGACAAACACCTGAGTTATTGTGTCAACCGAAGGCAGAAATGCCTAAACAAAAACAAATTAGTAATCTACCCATTTCTATTTGTTTCTATTTGTTTTTAAGTGACAAAATTCAAAGGAAATATAAAGAGAATGAATAGTACAAAAAATATACAAATGTGGTCATATTTTTTTTCCATTTTGTGGTGGATTTTTGTGTATTGTCTTTGTTTTTTCCATTTTTGTCTTTTCGATTTGCTTTTCCTCATTGTATTTACCAGATGTCTGATGCAACTGGTAAAAGCAACGTAATACACGGACCCCAGGGTGACTAGTCGATACCTGATCCCACAACTCCTGCTTGCAGACTATGTAGTAGCTATGTTTAAATGAAGCTCTTAGCGCAGGGAACATCACTATTACGTCAACGTGCACATGTTTTGCGTGAATGATGGCGTACATATCGAAGCACTAAGAGCTACATTTAAACATAGCTATTACATAGTCACCGTAAGCAGGAATCGTCCATCCATCCATCCATTTTCTTCCGCTTATCCAAGGTCGGGTCGCGGGGGCAGCAACCTAAGCAGGGAAGCCCAGAGGTCCCTCTCCCCGGCCACTTCGTCTAGCTCTTCCCGGCGGATGCCGAGGCGTTCCCAGGCCAGCTGAGAGACATAGTCTCTCCAACGTGTCCTGGGTCTTCCCCGAGGCCTCCTACCGGTTGGACGTGCCCTGAACACCTCCCCAGGAAGGCGTTCGGGAGGCATCCTAACCAGATGCCCGAGCCACCTCATCTGACTCCTCTCAATGCGGAGGAGCAGCGGTTCTACTCCGAGTCTCTCCCGGATGACAGTGCTTCTCACCCTATCTCTAAGGGAGAGCCCAGCCACCCTGCGGAGAAAACTCATTTCGGCCGCTTGTACCCGCGATCTTGTCCTTTCGGTCACTACCCAAAGCTCATGACCATAGGTGAGGGTAGGAACGTAGATCGACCGGTAAATCGAGAGCTTTGCCTTTTGGCTCAGCTCTCTTTTCACCACGACAGACCGGTGCAGAGTCCGCATCACTGCAGACGCTGCACCAATCCGCCTGTCCATCTCGCGTTCCATCCTTCCATCACTCGTGAACAAGACCCCGAGGTACTTAAACTCCTCCACTTGAGGCAGGACCTCATCCCCGACCCGGAGATGGCACTCCACCCTTTCCCGGGCGAGAACCATGGACTCGGACTTGGAGGTGCTGATTCTCATTCCAGCCGCTTCACACTCAGCTGCGAACCGATCCAGTGAGAGTTGAAGGTCACTGCTCGATGAAGCCAACAGGACCACATCATCTGCAAAAAGCAGAGATCGAATCCTGCGGCCACCAAACTGAAACCCCTCAACGCCCTGGCTGCGCCTAGAAATTCTGTCCATGAAAGTAGTGAACAGAATCGGTGACAAAGGGCAGCCCTGGCAGAGTCCAACCCTCACTGGAAACGGGTCCGACTTATTGCCGGCAATGCAAACCAAACTCTGACACCGGTCATACAGGGAACGAACCGCCTGGATTAGGTGGTCCGATACCCCATATTCCCGGAGCACTCCCCACAGTATTCCCCGAGGAACACGGTCGAATGCCTTCTCCAAGTCCACAAAACACATGTAGACTGGTTGGGCAAACTCCCATGCACCCTCAAGGACCCTGCCGAGAGTATAGAGTTGGTCCACAGTTCCACGACCAGGACGAAAACCACACTGCTCCTCCTGAATCCGAGATTCGACTATCCGGCGGATCCTCCTCTCCAGAACCCCTGAATAGACCTTACCGGGAAGGCTGAGGAGTGTGATCCCACGATAGTTAGAACACACCCTCCGGTCCCCCTTCTTGAAAAGCGGGACCACCACCCCGGTCTGCCAGTCCAGGGGCACCGACCCTGACGTCCACGCAATGCTGCAGAGTCGTGTCAACCAAGACACGCCCACAGCATCCAGGGCCTTAAGGAACTCCGGGCGGATCTCATCCACCCCCGGGGCCTTGCCACCAAGGAGCTTTTTGACCACCTCGGTGACCTCAGCCCCAGAGATAGGCGAACCCGACTCAGAGTCCCCAGGCACTGCTTCCATGTTGGAAGACGTGTTGGTGGGATTGAGGAGGTCTTCAAAGTATTCCCTCCACCGGTCCACAACATCTCGAGTCGAGTTCAGCAGCACACCGTCCCCACCATACACGGTGTTGACTGTGCACTGCTTCCCCCGCCGGAGACGGCGGATGGTGGTCCAGAATCTCTTTGAAGCCATCCGGAAGTCGTTTTCCATGGCCTCTCCGAACTCCTCCCATGTCCGGGTTTTTGCCTCAGCGACCGCCAGAGCTGCAGACCGCTTGGCCTTCCGGTACCTGTCAGCTGCCTCCAGAGTGCCATGGGCCAAGACGGCCTGATAGGACTCTTTCTTCAGCTTGACGGCATCCCTCACCACTGGTGTCCACCAACGGGTTCTGGGATTACCGCCACGACAGGCACCGACCACCTTACGGCCACAGCTCCGATCGGCCGCATCGACAATGGAGGCACGAAACATCGCCCACTCGGATTCAATGTCCGCTGCCTCCCTCGGAACATGGTCAAAGCTCTCCCGCAGGTGGGAGTTGAAACTCCTTCTGACAGGGGACTCTGCCAGACGTTCCCAGCAGACCCTCACAATGCGTTTGGGTCTGCCAGGTCTGACCGGCATCCTCCCCCACCATCGGAACCAACTCACCACCAGGTGGTGATCAGTTGACAGCTCCGCCCCTCTCCTCACCCGAGTGTCCAAAACATGTGGTCGCAAGTCCGACGACACAACCACAAAGTCAATCATCGAACTGCGGCCCAGGGTGTCCTGGTGCCAAGTGCACATGTGGACACCCTTATGCTTGAACATGGTGTTCGTTATAGACAATCCGTGACGAGCACAGAAGTCTAATAACAAGACACCACTCGGGTTAAGATCAGGGGGGCCGTTCCTCCCAATCACACCTCTCCAGGTCACACTGTCGTTGCCAACATGAGCGTTGAAGTCACCCAGCAGAACAAGGGAATCACCCGAGGGAGCACTCTCTAGTACTTCTTCTAAGGACTCTCAAAAGGGCGGGTATTCTGAACTGCCGTTTGGCGCAAAAGCACAAACAACAGTCAGGACCAGTCATACCACCCGAAGGCGTAGGGAAACTACCCTCTCGTTTTATGGGTTAAACTCCAACTTGCAGGCTTGGCAACAAGAATTGCCACCCCTGCCCGTCGCCTCTCATTGCTGGCAACACCAGAGTGGAATGAAGTCCAGCCCCTCTCGAGAGGACTAGTTCCAGAGCCCTTGCCGTGCGTTGAGGTGCGTCCGACTATATCTAGCCGGGATTTCTCCACCTCACGCACCAGCTCAGGCTCCTTCCCCGCCAGAGAGGTGACATTCCACGTACCGACAACTAGCTTCTGTAGCCGAGGATCGGACCGCCAAGGCCTCCGCCTCCAGCCGCCACTCAGCTCTCTTTGCACCGGACCCCTTTGGCCCCTCCCACGAGTGGTGATCTCATGGGAGGGGAGCAGCAATCGTGTGATCGGGTATTGACTAGCCGCCCTGGCAGAAGGACACGCCCACAGCAACGGCCGCAGGCGTGTCCATGGAGAGACATTGCTCTGCAAAAAGAAAAACAAATACAAACAAGTACAATACAGAAAAAACAAGGTATATTTGTGTATAATTGATTGTCTTTTTTTTTTTTTTATTTTACATGTAGTCCCTCTTAATTTCGGCACTCTGTGATTCCATTTGCCACCGTCAGCTCCTTTTCGAACAAGCTGATTGGTAAATGCACGCGTGACGTACCTCAACGTCCCTTTGTTGAAGCAGGCTTGAAACTAATCAAACAGAGCATACCAGGAATGAATCTCAAGTGGCCCCGTACGCTGGTAATGTGTCAATAATGAACCATTCCGGTCTTTCTACCCCCAACAGAGGCCATGCTAGCTTCTTATAGCAACACAACAGTCGATGTGGACTCACCGCGGCCCTCTGGTCCCGTTTCTGTTGTTTTGTTTGTTTTTAACGGCGGTACGTTGTGGCAACCACTAACAGTTATTAATATTAGCACTTTTCAGCACTTCGGTGTGTCCCCTGCCGCTGTTTTAAATGCATCGGAAGCTGTCTAACTGTTACAAAACGGAACAATGAAAAAGACATCAGATATCGGGCTGTCACGGAACTCACACACTAAAAACTTGGTTTCCCCACTCCGATAAAAAGCTGCAACAACAAAGTGGAAACATTTTCAGACTGCCACAAAGTTGTTTTATAAACAACAAGTTGCGTTCGACGTTTGAACTGTCCGCACGTGCAACACCCAAACTGCCCACTAGAGGGCAGACTCGCCCTGTTGCTGACAGGACGACAAAGTCCTCAAACGAGAACTTATTGGTGCAGAAGAAGATTGACATGGTCCAAAAAGGCCATTTGGGCATCTTATTTAGTAACACGTGAGGGTCGAATACACAAGAGTTATTAAATACAGAAGAAGGAAGAAGCTAATTAGTTTCCTGCCGTTAGCTTTAGCATTGGCTAACATTGTCCTGTGTGAGTTGCACAAGACATGAATTATAAATGTCTTCAAGCGCCTTATTTCTTTTTTCCTCCTCGGCCTAACATATTTGCATTTTAAGGGCCCCCAAAAATCCTTTTGGAGATGCTGTAAATTATTCATACATTCAGATATTCAAACCAATCGGCCTGTGAGGACACTTTCTCGTCTCGGCTGAATTGAGAGAGGGAGAGACGAAATTGGAGAGCGCTAGAAGTATTTCTTCGTTTTTATTTGATTGCATCTACGCTAAGATGTCTCACTCTGACGTGTCTTCTCCTCACAAGGGAACGTTTTCATTTTAAGATGGCGCTGGTGTCTGTTTGCCATCAGTCTCATTGTTATTCCGGACAAGTACACATTTGTCAGCCGCCTGTCCTCTTCTGAGTGCGTGTGTGGATGTCCTCGCATCTCCACGACACCGTTATTTATTAAAACCTGCTAACACGTGGACGCGACCTGGTCTTCGGCGGCCAAAGCTGGTTCTTGGGACATGGAATGTCACTTCTCTGGTGGGGAAGGAGCCCGAGCTTGTGGAAGAGGCGGATACAGTCCGACTAGATATAGTCGGACTCACCTCAACCCACAGTTTGGGTTCTGGAACCAAATTCCTTGAGAGTTGCTGGACCTTGTTCTTCTCTGGAGTTGCTGCAGGGGAGAGGCGGTGAGCTGTGGTGGGGTTGTTATTAGCCCCCCGGCTTGGTGCCTCTGTGCTAGAGTCCCTGATCTGAACCCGTGTTGTGTGTTGTTGGTGGACTTCTGTGCAAATCACAGTTTGTCCATAACAAACACCATGTTCGAACATAAGGATGTCCATAACTGCACTTGGCACCAGGACACCCTAGGACGCAGGTCTATGATCGACCTTGTGGTCGTATCATCAGACCTGCGTCCGCATGTTCTGGACACGCGGGTGAAGAGAGGGGCTGAGCTGTCAACTGACCACCACCTGGTGATGAGTTGGATTAGATGGCGGGGAAGGATGCCGGACAGACCTGGTAGACCCAAATGTGTAGTGAGGGTGTGCTGGGAAGGTCAAGGTCTGGCAGAGTCTCCCGTTCGTCGAGTCTTCAACTCTCATCTCCGGCAGAGCTTGGCCTGCATCTCGAGGGAGGACCAGGCTAGTGAGTCCGAATGGGCCGTATTCCCTGCCTCCATTGCTTGCCTCCAATCGAAGCAGGAGCCTGGTTCGCATTGCCAGCAGTAAGTCGAGCTTGTTTCCGGTGAACATTGGCCTCCGCCAAGGCTGCCCTTTGTCACCGATTCTGTTCATAATCTTCATGGACCCGGATAAGCGGAAGAAAATGGAATGGAATATTATGGCACCCCTGAGAGAAATTAAAATGAAAACGGTGACATATGCAGCACAGCGACACGCCAACTCCGGAGAGGCCGGGATATCAGGGAATGACGGGGAATCGGTGGCCACTTCTCAGCTTCAGTTGGGAATTGCGACGAAAAGGAAACACAAGCCAAACACTCTTATCATCCCCTTTCAGTCTCAAACACACACACACACACACTGACTAATCAGTCTGGACTACTGCTGTGCGTGTGTGCGTGTTTGCCGAGACCAGGAAGCCTGTGACGAAAATATGTGATCGTTAGCATGGAGGTCAAGGTCAAGGTCAAGTAACTGCGCTGCAATGAAGATAATATGCATGGGACCACTTCCTCTTTTATTTTATGGCTTTTTCTTTTTAGGGTGGTGTGTGTGTGTGTATGGTGGTGGTGGTGGGGGGGGGGGGNTTTATGGTGGTGTGTGTGTGTATGGTGGTGGGGTGGGGGGGTGTAATGAGACATGTGACAGGTGATGGGACAGTAATTAAAATGATGATGAAGATATCAAAGCAGCACACACACTCCTCCTTCACTGCGTATCAAACTCTTCATTCGTCAGCTACACTGTGTGTGTGCGTGTGTGTGTGTGTGTGTGTGTGTGTGAGAGAGGGAGAGAGAAAGAGGTGAGGGGTGGGGGGGTTGAGTGAGAGGAAGCAGAGAGAGAGGAAGAAGAGTATGCATGTGTCTGGACAGAGGATGAGAAGACAACGAGATGGATGGTGTTTGTTCGCGTGAGCGACGTACGTGGGGCTCAGACGACTAACGAGGTTTGTTCGGCTACTTTCCTGTCTTATCCTTCTTGACGCCGTGCGTACATTACAGACATTATGTGAGCATAGCTCGTGGTGTTTCTGATATTTGGGCCATGGAAAAAAACATTAGAAACAGCCCACAGTGTAATACAGGGAAAAATAATCAGCCTTAAATGTTAAAAGTTTGTCAATAATCATGGTTATCATCACTTTATTGCACGCATTTGTTGTTGGTCATTTAGGGTCAGGCCCTTGTGTGTGTGCATGACAGTATCTGGTGTTTAGGATATTGGGACGGATGTGTCTCACACACACACGCCCTAAATGTCATGACATTTTGTCACACATCAGTCGTCTCCATTATTCATCAAGCGAGGATCCTCTCGGGAGAACGTTGACTAAATGTTTGCTCAGGCTGGAGAAAAAATCCTAATAGCAGCTTGACAACACACACACGAAAGTACAAATGACACACACACACACACGGATATGATGACCTGAATGGATGAAATGCTGAAAGTCACGCTACAGCAGGGGTGGGCAAACTGCAGCCCGCAGTTAATCCAGCCCACTGAGCATTTCCAAATTATTATTTTTTAAACCTTTAACATTGAAACTGTAGCCGCCAACATGACTTGCAGTGCGATTGTGGCATTCTTGATTCGCCCAAAAAGTCAAATCTGTAGCTGGTACGCACACACGTGACACAAAAAGCCACCTACCTAAAGCACCGTGTGGGCACACTAATATATATATATACTGTACGTGCAATACCCATGGTGGAAAAAAACACCCATATATTCTTGCCGCAAGGCATGCTAGGTAGCTTGTGGTACTCTTTCTCCCAATATTTTGTCACATTTTTGTTTGATTGCAAACCTGAGGAGCCGAGGGTGCTGAGGAGGACGTCAGAAAAGTAAACAATGAGGAATTAACACACTGTACTCCTGATATCCAATGTCTTACTGTTCATAGTTCAGCATGCCTTGCGGGCATTTGGACATAACAGTTTTAATGTTATTTTAGCGCTTACCACATAGTAGTAGTTGATGTATGTGAGGCGTTAACCTGCTGTGGATATGTTTCGTTGCTCCGTGAGCAAGTATGTCGTTGTTCGATGACCACCTGTGTACTGTATGTATCCGCCAAACAATTTGACCCAATGTGGCACGCGAGTCAAAAGGTTGGCCACACCTGCTCTACAGCCACACAAGTCACTCTACAGCCACACAAGCGCGCAACGTGGATGATTGCCGGCGTAGCTGAGATGTGCTAAGTCAGACAGAAGCGCACAGCATGCTGAGAAGTGACTATAGTCTCTGAAAAAGACGGGGAATGCTGTGAGTGGATCACGTAGGTGCATTCAGTGTACTGTCCCAAATCGCTTCCGTAAGGCATGTGGCGAGATGTGAGTCCTATCCTATGTGAACTGCATGCCGAGTCCCTCAAATGGATGAAATGCTGAGAGATGGTTGAGAACGCGTCACTCATTTGCACAACGCAGGCCGTCGGACTTGCTCCGAGAGGACGGCGCGGCCACACTCGCCTGTGGCATGCTGAGAGATGAGTCAAGTCATTTGAATGGATGACAGTCACTCAGCGGCAAGCACATCGTGCTGAGATGTGTCAAGTCACACACTTTTACTGCAAGCAACTGCAGTCTCTCACATGGGTCAAATGTCACACTTATGTGCGCTCATGCTAAGAGATGCGGGTCCCGTTCCCCTGCATGACATGGCGAGAGATGCCCAGCATGCTGAGGGAGGAGCGGAGTCCTTCAAGTGGGACTGATGAATGAGAGATGGTTGAGGATGTGCGTATTAAGAGTAACATCCAAAGAGTGTGAGTGACATGCTAAGAGAGAGGTAAGTGTAGCCTGAACAGAGGATGTGTGTATGCTGGGAGTCTGACTGGTCCTGGTCATCAAACAAACAAACAATGTGCACGTGACTGTTCACGTGAGGGCCTGCAGCTCTGCATGTAAAAGCAGTGACCTGATCCTTGTTGCTAGGCGACAAAAAGCCTTATTAAGCACAATTATCAAACACTTCAGCTCACAATGAAGCAGCGGGATCACAGGGAATCAAGTAACGGGCGACTCAGAGCGGGGGCGGGAAGGACGGCGGAGGGGAGGAGCCAAAGGGACACGCTGAGGTCAGGTGACCGTTGGTGGTGATGCAGACACAACAGCAAATTTGTTTCTTCTCTTTTGGGACACAAAGGCAACCTGGGAGATGAGAGGAAGGCATTTTAGAAACAAACAGGAAGAGAGAGAACATGGACAGTACTCGGCCGACCTGCTGTTGACCTTGTTTCACAAGCAACACTTCCACAGGCTATTTCAGACCACCCCTGAAAAACCAAAATCAATAGCGTTCCTAGTCTGATGCAGGACAATAACACTAATGCACCTCAGCCAGCCATATAGTTCTTCTTTTCCTAGCCGAGCTAACTCCACATAGAGCGCTCTGATTCGATCACGTGACATTTCTACTCACCGTCCGTCAGAGAAAAGAAGCACCTTGACGGACAGGATGCTCCTGATGGGTGTTTTTATTTGACAAGGGCTCCCCCTGCTGGTCGTGTTCCTAATCACATTTCCCTGGAAATAACGTTGAAAAAATACTTTGAAAAAATGTTTACAATTACAAAAAAAATCGAAAAATTATTTCCAAAATACAATAAAATGATTTTTCCTGAAATTATATCATATTTTGCATAATAACATATACAAAAGTGTGGATCGCCATTAAGGAGAGTTGGGCTCGCTCCTCAGTCAAATGCAGTTATTTAAATGGAATGTCTTCTTCCAATATTTCTGTTCTTTCCCCTGCAGACTGCAGCTGGGATGTCAGGGATGGACGCAGTCGCCACAGGCAACAACGAAACCGCAACCTCCCCGGCGGAGAACGGAACCTTCCTCCGCCTCTCGCCGACGTCCCATTCCACATGGGCCGCCGCCTCGTCGCCAAGCCGGGGCGGGAGTGTCTACGTGTACGTTTGGCTCTTCCTCGGCCTCCTGCTGCTCCTGCTCAGCCTGCTCATCATTGCCCTCCACCGGCTGAAGAACATCATCTCCTCCTCGTCCTCATGCTCCTCTCCCTCGCTGCCAGAGTGTGGCAGTGAGGGCCGCAGCTCCTTCACCAACATGGAGATCTGCAGTATCTCCTCTCAGAGGCAGAGCATTTCCTCACTGTGTACCTGAGGCTCTCTCACTCACACACACAGACACACACACACACACACACACACACTGTAAAGACTCTTGTGTCTCACTCGCGACAGCATCCTGTGGGGAGACACGAAGACAACTTCCACCGTCTGTCCTCGTCATTTTGTTTTTCATGCGTGTAGATTTCACGGCAAATAAATATCGAATACTCTTCTTACTCTGCTAGTCTTTGTGTTTAAAAAGAAAAGTCTCGGGAACGTTTGACTATGAGGCATAAAAAATGGATGGATGGAAGCCTCGGGAACAGTGTCCAGTTATCTGGGAAGACTTTCCACACAATTAGTGTGTGTGTCCATTTGTGAGTGTGTTCCCATGAAGTTGGACGCATACAATTGTCCAAAATGTCTTGTTAAGATCAAGAATGAATATTGACAGACAACAGGACTTTAGCCCAACCTCCAATTGAATAGAAGATGTGTCCCGTCACTTTTTTTCCCCAAATATGGTCGTCTTTGTTCTGTTACGTAACATCTAACATCTGTCATTCTGTAAGAGCTGCCAGCATTCTTGACGTCGCCTCCTTTTGTTCTCAGAATAGTCCGCTCACTTCCAGAGTACATTAATCACATGATAGCACACAGACTCGAAGTGGGTATTTATCCTGAAATACGGCCTTGTTCACGCACAGCTGGAGCATCGGGACCTGTTTCATATCTAAGCAATACAATTTTAGCTTTGTGTTATAGCTGACAAAGTAAATTAGTGCCATATTTAATAATATATCTACTTAATAATGAGTTGATTGTATTTTTACAATATGCCAAGAGATAATAAAACACGAGCTGCGGGCCAAAAATGGATGCGGCTTCATTACCGTTCAAACCTCAGAATTAAATTCCCTATCTATGTAATTCCTTGCAGCAGGCAGCATACCATGCAGTGTTGTGACTATTCCTATCATCTTCCTACACTTTCCTCGTCCTTGTTGGCACACCCAGATGACAAATCCTGATGTTTTAATTTCTAGCAATATGGCAAACAGACTTTCACCTTCTTACACTTTCCTCATCTAAATTGGCACATTTTGGGCCGACGACGAATGCACGTTTTCATTCCGAGCAACAAGCATTCAATGCACTGTTGTGACTCTTCCTTTGTAATACGACAAACAGCCTATCATCTTCCTACACTTTCTTCCTCTAAGCTGGCAAACTTTGGGTCAAAATCAATACAGTCAATCCATGTTTCCATTCCTTGCAAAAAAACATACAATGCACTCTTGTAGCAATTGCTTCCTACTACAGCAAACAGCCTATCATCTTCTTACTTTGTAGGCACATTTGCGGTCAAAATCAATCCCAATAACCAATACAGATGTTTTCATTCCCAGCAACAAGCGTTGCATGCACTCTTGTGACCATTTAAGTGTAATCTTCTTCTTTTTAGGGCCATCTTCCACACCACCAGCAGTACACTTCATCAGTTGGCTCAAAACCTACACAGATTTTTCAATTGTTAGCATCACAGTTTGTTGTAAAGTAGTTTTTACAACATGCAGATCTATAAAAAACAAGCTGCCGGCAGCACTTTGGACAACCCTGATACAGATTTTTTACAGTTAAGTGACCCCGACCGGCCAAGTGAAGGTGACAACAACAAATACCTTGAAATTCTTTGCATAATTTATTTTTCTTATCATGATTTTTTCCCAGCTCACAAGTCATATTTTACATCTTTGCAATAAAACATGAATACAATAGTTTTAAGGGTTTCATAGATCCAAAAATATTTCACCTTTTTTTTTTTTCTTCTTCTTCTTGTCGTAGATTTTGGATGCGTACGCTGAACCGGTGGCGATGCGCGAGTTATGTGCATGTGTGCGTCCAAGGCCGCAGCTACACACTCACAGTCATATTGCTGTAAAACGTCTTCATCACACGTGAGCTTTAAATACAAACATCGATGCACAAATTGTTCATTCTGGCCGACTGAAAGGACACAAATGTTGCCGGGGCACACAGAATGGAGCCAATAATAATAATTAATAATAAATAATGGCATGTGATTGGTGCAAAGTGCAATTACAAAACAAACATTGATTTCTTATTTCTTAAATAATCAACAAATGTGAGCGAGTGTGAAGGTTGTCAGTCAGCTGATTAAGTCTCCCAACGGGCCGGAGCCGAGACTTTATGTACATATTTGACAGAACAATCACCGAATGTACAAAGAATAAATCAAACATGGTCTTCAACCCGGGAGTAAGGTCTCGCTAACATCTCCGGCAAAAACGATCACCATCCTTGACTTTACCTCACTGCCATCATCATCATCAATATTACACACTATGTTACAGACAGCAAGTCAATAAATTAAAGAACAAAAGGGGAGGAGCCTTATTTACATGAAAGCAAAATCTAAGTCTGCAGAGAATAAAACAATAAAAATCATACTTAAAATAAACATAAAGGACCCCCATCCTTCCGCAGATCATCTTTACAAAGTGAGGATGAAGAGCGTCTGCCTCGTAGAAAACAAATTAAGTCTGTGAAGCCTTAAAGCACAACCGGAACCAGAACCTGGCCCACGAGATAGAGCGACCTCGACCGGGCTTGTCGCTCCTCGCTGCCATTCTGCACGCTGTTGTTGTTGTTGGTGGTGGTGGTGTGTGTCTTTGGGCTCAGTGTGTGTGCGTATGTGTGTGTGCGTGCATGTGTGCGCATGTGTGTATGAATACACACCTGTGTGCATGTGTGCTCACAGGAAGTAGTCTCATCACATTCACCAGGCCAGAAAATGGAACCCGAGGTCCGTCACCCACCCGCCCCCTCATCCCCTTCCTCTGTACCTGGAGTTTCCCACCTGGCAGATACAGCCTCCCACCCCACCCCCTCCTGCTTGATGGTCCTCAATAGCGGTTCTGGTGTTCGTAGTGCCAGCGGTTAAAGTCGATGTTGAATGCCACAATGCTGCCCGACGCCATGCCTGTGATCAGGGTCCTGTGGGATAAATGTCACAGAAATTTTTTTTTTTTCAAATGAATACATTTCCCGAGCAACAGCATCCTCAGCAGGAATGGGTACCAAAACTTGGTACCATAATAGCATCAGTACTGATAGTATGATACTCACAATAATATATAATATAATAATTAACACAATAATTAATTACATTTATTATTATACAGTGGTGTGAAAAACTTTTTTCCCCCCTTCCTGACTTTTTATTCTTTTGCATGTTTGTCACACTTAAATGTTTCTGCTCATAAAAAATATTTAACTATTAGTCAAAGATAACATAATTGAACTCAAGATGCAGTTTTTAAATTAAGGTTTACGTTATTAGAGGGGATAAAACTCCAAATCTACATGGCCCTGTCTGAAAAAGTGATTTCAGTGGGCCAACATGCTAACCACTTGGCCACCGTACAGCATATAATAGTAATTATTCATCTGCGGCACTGGGATGAGTCAAAAATGAGTTCAATTACAGCCGACTGTTTTGACGCCAGTTTTTCAGCTGCACAGATGACAGTGAGCATCTAGCTAAACTGCTCGAGTCGAAACGCTGGAAAGTTCAGTTGTTCTTCACCTCAGAAGATCCTGACTCATTCAGCCGCAACAAGTGCAAGTAACTTTATTTTGCTTAATGAATACACAACTCTTGCAACTACGGCAGAGGAGTGTATGCACTTAAAGTACTTTTTTTTTTTTTTGCACATTTCCTGTTTGCTGTGCTGCTGCTGGTTAGGCTGTGATAAAGAATGACAATTAGTCAAGTATTATTTAACTATCTGTTTTTTTATATTACTGAAGTGTTTCAATAAAAAAATCTGTTGTTTTCCTTTAAGTATCGATCCAGGCAACGATTAAGCACAGGCATCAATATGTCACCGTTGCCAAATAATATCTACACAAAACCCAATCTCAGTAACAAAGTTCTGCTAAGGGTTTCCCAAGCAACATCAGCAATAATGTCCTCCTCTATTCTTCTATTCCCAGGTTGATCTTAAATAAAGTGACGGTGTTACCTCTGGTCATGGGAGAGGTCCATGGCGCGGATGCCAGCGTCACACCCCGGGTAGATGTAAAGCTGCTTGAAGTCACACGCTTGCCACACCTCCACCACGCCGTTGTCGCCGCCCGTCACCAGGTTCTGTCCGTCGCTACTCAGCAGGATGGCCTGGCGGGGCAATAAGACAAGAGTGTGCACTTGTGTCAAAAAAGACAATCGCCTGGTCACGTCAGAGCGTGGTGACAGTCGGCCAGAGCGTCTCACCCGCGTGGAGTCGTTGACTTCCATCTGGGCCAGCAGTTTTCCGTTGATGCTGAAGTTGCAGAAGCGTCCTCGCTCATAGTAGATGATGCAGTGACCCTCGCTGGACACGGAGATCAGACGAGGCTGCTGGCACAGCTCGGGACCCTCCAAGGCTCTCAGGAGGTCTCCTGTGATGGTGTGGACCAGGCACGGGCCCTCTGAGCAGCAAAGACACGGCCACTTTCACACAGCATCACAGAAGACAAAAAATATAGCGCTCTACTCCACTAACCTTTGGCCCCGCTGATGACCAATCCCAGCTCAGCACAGACGGACACACACACCACCTCATGGTCATGTCCCGTCAGCACAGCGCGGGGGGCGGGATAGTCACCTGCAGGACACAAAATGTCTTGGACACATAAAAAATTTCACATTTTGCAATACTTAAGACCCAACAACTTTGCTGCAGAAAGCAAAGCAGGAAGTAAACAGGACAAGAGGCGTGGGAGCACAGTGAACTAACACTCACTGTTGTTGGGGTTGTCACCAATGATATGGTGGCGTCCACTCCAGTACCACAGAAGAAGAGTGGCGTCCCTTGAGCCTGACACAATGTAGCAGTCTCCTCCGATGTACGACTCGGACCTGGCCAGACACGTCACCACGTCCCAGTGGCCAAACACAATCTGGGTCAGCTTTCCTGTTCAAAATCAAAATGGTTAACATGTGAAGAGACGGTGTACATGTGAAGGTCCCGTCCGTAAGACGGTCCTACCGGTCTCAGTAGAATAGACACGGAAGCTCTTGTCCCAGAAGCCGCACACCAGGATGTAGCGGTTGTCGGCGGTGACGACAAAGCAGTGCGTGTTGATCTGGATGCTCTGGTCCACCAGGTCTGTGATCTGACGCTTGTTGGTGCCTGAGTTGTTTGCTGGATGGGACCACAAAGAAATGTTAGCTGTGTATCCTGTAAGACCCGCCTCCTTAAAGACACTCTTCCTTCTGATTGGCTGACTACCAGAGGCCTTTGTGCTACCGACCTATAAGAGGGTCCATTTCAATGGGAAGGTGGTGGGCCTGCTCCAGGGAATATCCTGGTGCACCACGGAGGCCTGCAAGCATTCCAGCTCAACAATTCACCACTTATACTGTGCACATTACCTTACACACACACAAACACTGACCAACGGTGTTGTGCCAGCGGTTGACGGCAAAGAGGCGGCTGCACGTTACGGTGACGGCAGCAGGGATGCTGAGGTGTGGCAGCGTGTTGGCGGCCACGTGTGTGACAGGCGAGTTGGACGGGAACTTGAGCACCATAATGACGTCCTGTTGCATCTGATCTTTAAACATCAGAGGACTCTGAGGAAGGAAACACTGGTGAGACAGACAGAGAGAGCCAGGAGGAGGAGGAAGAGGAGAGGGAATGAAAATGGAGGAAGAGACAGAACCGGTAGGACAAAGAAGGGAGGAGGAATAGGAAAAGGTAGATTAGTGGGAGAGAAGGGTCACCGCAGGTTCACACACTGAGGGGGTGGGGCCTTGGAAAAGGGAGGCGGAGTCAGTAATAGGCTGGTTTTGGGTGGACATGGAGGTTTCTCATGTTCTCCAGCGGCACACGGAGGTGACACAGGAACATCTCACCATTGGGGAAACATGACCGCCAAGTTGCGGTGGCTCCAATTGGGTGCAATTAAAAACCAGTAGGGTTCTTGCTCTACCATAGAAAATCAATCTCAGAAATCCTGAGAATCAACTGAAAACTTTTTTTTGTATCATATGACTCAAAATTAATAGGGTTCTTGCTTTATTACTAGCATAGAGTGGATAATTAAATGTCCTTGTTTCACTCTGATGTACAAGAATTTGCTCCCGAGGTAAAGAAAATGCTGACGCGTGCGTGCGTGTGTCTTACCAGGTGCATGGCGGAGGAGCGAGGCGGGTGTGGCTCTATGAGGAGCTGTGAGGGGATCTGTCCGCATGTCTGAATCTGGGCCTCCATCACCTGCCGTCATCCACACACACACACACATCAGTAACAGTAACACTTGTGACGCATACTGTAGTTACAGGATGTGACCTGCTGTCATGGCCACTGACCTCTCTCTGCGCTGCATCCAGGATGTCTAGGTTGACGGCGCCCTCGTAGGACAGAAAGTTGAAGACATTGAGCGCCCGCACGGCCTCGGGCCCCCGCTGCTTGTAGCCGAAGATCAGGTCGATCCACTGATGGAGCTGACACGACACAAACTCGCTCTCCAGGGCCTAGTTGGGCAGCAAGGATGTTGTGAAGCCATATCACAACTATTTATACCAGGGGTCTCAAACTTGCGACCCCCGGGACATTTGCAGCCTGTGAGACGATGTTCTGTGGTACCCATCTTTATCTAAAAATTTAATGTAAATGCAGACCTCACAAGGAACTGAAAAAGGGCAAGTAGTTATTTATGTGAAAAGTAAGATTAAAGTTAAATTAAGATTAAATTAAATGAAATTAGATTAAATTAGATTAAAGTACTCAACATGATTGTCTCATCAAGGTGTCATGAATACACATTTGCAAGACAATCCCGCAAAGGACACTAGGATGCAGGAAGTGCTCACAGCAACGCTACAATGTGAAGGGCATTGTGTTGTGTGTGGGGCTGACAAGCCAACCAATCACAGTGGGGTATAACACTCCCAGGGGCGTGACATTGACTGGGCTTGATGCATGTTAAATGGGAAAAAAGGCGCTTGGATGGCATGGCAGTAGATGGGGTTGCGGCGCACGGCGAGTTCCGTTTGGTTGTGGCGTACCCTCACGTGGATCTGGTCTGGTTCACAGTGCAGATTGCATTGATGGAGTCCTATGAATTTGTTTATGTATTTGTTGATTGTTTTATTAGTAGTTTCACTGGTTTACACCAGTGTCCTTGTCTATCTTATTTTGTGTTAAAGTTTGAGAAGATTGGATTAAAAAATAAATATATAAATTATACGCGCATGCGTGTGCACTGAGGCCATGGCCCAGCCTCAGCCAGACCTTCGGGCTTCGGAAGGTGACCTTGGGAAGGTAAATTGAGTATGAGACCCCTGATTTGTACACTGTGAAACAACAGCTCACCATGCGGTTGATGCGAACAAAGTCTTCAGGTTTCCTGGCCCACACAGGAAGCTCCACATCGCACACAGGAAGTCCGTCATCTCGCACACCCAGCTCGTACTCATTGCTGTTGACAAACATCTCGGGCAAGTAATAAAACTCTGGGATCAGTTCCTGGAAGACAATGAACCACGAGAAATACTTTTTTAATGGATGACATACAGCAGTCCAAAGTGTGTGCCCAAAGCGCAGCCCGGGTGCGATTTTTGGCCTCCAGCTTGTTTTTTGTTGGCATACCATAAAAAATTAATGTATACAGTGCATTTCTGCTATTCAGGAAGTTCTTACTTTTTGATTAAGTTTATTTGCATAATTGGCCATGACACAAGTGCATATATTGTTTTTTAAAAAGGTAAAAACATTATACACATACGTGGGAACAACATTTCAGCTTTTTCTTGTTACATTTTGCCTTTTTTCTCTATTTTTAGTTTATTTCTATACTGTTCCATGATCCCATAAAAAACAACCCGTGATTGGCAAATGCCCCACGGGCCACACTTGGTTCCAGCTCTGTCTTCTCAGCACAATTGCTATCATGACTCGCATTGATCTGGGCTGGGCTGCAAGCTTGTGGAGGTGTTCTGCCACTTGCACATCTCACCTTTCGCAGCAGTCCTAATGCACCCACAACAGACTTGACAAGGTCTGCTCCTGCGACAATCACTTTGCCTTTCGTGACCGCTTGTATTTCACTAAAGACTTAAACACTTCTGTCATTAACTTTTAATGTGTACTGTGCGAGAATTTGGAGTAAAGTCACAATGCATACCACCACCAACCAGGTGGCGTCATACTCATTAGTGGGTTAATCCATACAGATCGGTATCGTCTGATCTCACTCATAAATGATTGGCATCAGAATCAGCGGCATAATACCCTTATTGGAGCAACTGTAGTATTAACAAATGAAGTGTATATAGTAAGAGAAAATAAGACATCAATAAGATAACAATGTACTTCCTGCAGTGGCTATTGTCTCATCAATGTATTGTAATGGCAGCTTTAAATGGTTTTATACTCCTATTACCCAATATAATAGACATAATAAGCGTAAATAAGCCATTTAGGACGTAAACACCTTCTTGTGTGTGTCACAGTAAATGGTTATCTCTAGGGGACCTTGGTGGCAGGCGGACAGACGCCAGGAAGGGAAGTTGAAGATTCAGAGTTGAGCTTTAGCTTGTCAAGGATTATGGACCCAACTAAAGCCTGTTTTGTTATTATTATTATAAAATCATTGAAAACTGCAATAAATGCCTGATCAAGTCTGGTGCTTAATCAAACAATTACTGTCATCCAGTGGCCAACGCAGAATTCTACATTCACAATTATGAAGCTTCTTCTGCTTTCTTGTATTTTAGTTCATATAGTCAATTCATTTATCCAGTTTTATGCTTGACTGCTTGATTTAGGACAAGAATACATGCAATTTGCTTAAATCAACATATATTTTTTAACTCATAATAGGCCATATTCAACAGCGATTATGAATTAACTTTTGAAAAACCACGATAGCACGAGGGCACACTTTTCACATGGCAGAGTAGCAATGAACAACTTTATATTTAACAAGTATTTAGACATCTCACAGTATTAGAGACTTAAACATGGAAGCACGTATCGCTCTTAACGAGCAGCCGGTGCTGCTGTCGGCCCCTCCCTTTTCTGAAAGCACTCACAAGCTGCTCAGTCTTGTTTGTGACATTATTATTGTTATTCCCCTCACCTACAATTACTTGTACAAGCGATATGAACAATTATGAAAATTAGATGATGATGTCACTTTACAGCCTAACAATAGATTGCATTTAGTATCTGCATTTAGTGACGTCATTTTATGACACTTCTGCTATTTTTCCATTCACCGGGACACTTCATAAAGTACATTTTATTGGCTTTAACTTTTGTTACCTTGACATCTGCCGTGTCCCTCTGACAGTTCCTCCATGAGCGTCCGATGCCAGAGAAGGATCGGTCCGGATGGTCAAACTTGCCGTCGTTGGCGTTGAGGAAGAATGTAGTGAAGGGCTCCTGCACGCACGCACACACAATGAGCACAGTGGTTTAGACAAATTCCATGTGGAGGTCATTCCACTTACTATTCTGAGCATCCACATGAGGGTAGAGTGCGCCGTGGAGTAAAGAGTGGTATAGTGTTCAGGAGGCGTGCAGTCATCGTCCCATGTCTCGTAACGCTCGGCGTAAAAGGCTGCTCGTTTGGGATTCAGCGCTCCGATTGGCTGCCGGAACCCAGAAAATGAAGAAAACGTGAGCAAGAAAGTATGGAGGTGCTTTACGACACGGCTATAAAGCATGGCAAAACAGCAAATCAGTAGACATCAATGTGACCTCAGTATTTTGCAATATTATGTCTGATATACACCACAAAAATGTAAAACGCAACACTTTGCTCCCATCTTGAGCTCCACTCAAAGATGTCAAACTATGTACTGTACAAAAAATGCCTACACAGTAAATATTATAGTGTCAAACTGTACATTTCAAAGTGGACTTTTCTTGAAGGCAGCCTAAGGAAATAATCTTGTGCGTGAATTCTCAAACAAACCTTGGAAAGGTCTCGGAAGTTCCCCGGCAACGTGAGATCCAGCTCCTCAGAGTCATAGTTGGTCAAGACCCAAGGGAAGATGGGGTACTGGTTCAGATCGTTGTAGGTCCTCCCTGCAGGCCCACATGTAAGGATGTTGAAAGGATAGGGAGGACATTTCCGCAGTAAATCCGTTGACTTGATGTTATGGCTATGGCATGGTGAAACTACATGCTAGCAGCACATTGCCTTGGTCACATGAACAGCTCACCTGCAATGGTGTTGAGGAACATAAGATACTCAAAGTTGGAAATCTCCCTGCGTTGCCAACGCTGCGTCATGTTGGACGACTTGAAAAGCTGGCGGGGCGTGGCCAATGAGATCCGCCTGTCACGCACCCACAGACACGCGCACAATATTTCATAAACAAACAATACAACAGAAGCCTCCAAGGTGTAGCCTACACCTACCGGGCCTGAGGCAGACCGTAGCTGGTTCCCACCCCGACCCGCGGGAGACTATAGACCACCCTCTTTACAGTGGCTGGGTCGGGAAAGTTAAACATCACCGAAGCTGATGAAGAGGAGGAGAAAGAGTCAACATGGAAGTCTTACATGAGCACTTCTGTTTGTCTTACTTCTGTTGGCCATGAAGACCTCCAGTCCAGTGTTGTGTAGCAGGTAACGTCGGGAGAAGACCGCTCGGATCTCACTGAACATCCACTTGCCGTGAAGACCCTCTGAGTAGGCCAGCACCTTGACGCACAACATGGCAATTACAACACAAAAATAACGCAACATTGCAGGTAAGGAGCCACTGTTAGATATGTGATGGATGCTAAATGAAGCCATGAGCGTGTGCAGGTTTACTTTAGCATCAGCTTTCTTGAAGGCAGGGTCCTCTTCGTCCACCTCGAAGTAGATCTCAGTGGTGGTGATGGACAGCGTGCCGCGGGCCACGACTATCGGCGCCACTAGCTGGGCTGGCGTGCTCAGCACAACAGGCCCTGAGGAGACAACTAGTATCACTTTCGTTTTAATGCTCAAGATGAAGTAGTTAGCAGTTAGGGTATGATCAGTTTTGATTGGTCATTTCATTCACATATAATCATACAGTGGCTATAAATGATATTACCTATTCTAGTGCAACTCTGCAGGGTGGCCAAAAAAGGGCCCTTTCACAGGAGATGCACCTCCAGCCCGACAGATTAGGAGCAGCTTTGTGAGTAAGTTAAGATCAGTGTCAGTGTCATCTTAATAGTTAGCTTAATTTTTTATCTTTCTGAATTTAAGACTTGAGTGTGCTTTTACACTGAATTTAAGTCCTATTTTAGGAAAAGTACCACATGTTTTTTGGCAATTTAAACTTTTCATATCCATTGCATTTCTCTTGAATTAATAAGGTTTTTATTAGCATTAACTTTACTGTAGATATGATTATTGTATCCAGGATGAGATTGTTGTTGTTAGTGCAACAGTTAAAAGCACCGACTTGCCTCTGGACGTAAAAAGTCGTGGACGGAAACGGACTAGAAGTAAAGACAGTTCAGCGTTAAGTCAAAAGGGGCAGGGTTCCAGGGCGCCCCGCGGTCATGGCATTTGGCTTACCAGCGAGGTTGTCGATCTCTTTTTCCTGCAGCAGGCTGACAGCGTCGTCGTCACCCTCTAGCATCAACTCTGCCTCCGGGTTCTGCGCCACCACCGATTGGCTGCGGAAGCTCTTCTTGGATTTAGGCCCTTCCTCCTCTTCCTCTGTGCCTGTTTCAAGGGTTTTTAAAGCATAAGCTTTAAGCATAAGTGTGACGTAGTACGACATACTAGTACAATGTACAACAATGTAGTACAACGTGACTGACCGTAGTCCTCAATAGCTTTGAGTGACACATCGGCATGGGTGGAGCCAAAAGCGTTTCTCACAAATCTCCGCCTCCTCCTCAGGTCATCCTCCCAGTAGTCCAATCGCCAGAAGTCATGTAATTGGCTGAAGATAGCGAAGGGGAATAGCTAAGTGTCAGTCAGTCAGAGGTGTCATCTGACCCAATAATGACATACTGTATATAGCCTAGCAGTATTATGATATATATATATATAGTAGCTGTAATATTACAATAAATGAAAATGATCACCATATAGAGGGGTGAAATCAAAGACACCTCAAAAATGAAAGTAAAAAAATGATGCAGCAGACCTCTCTATTTTGCCAAAATGTCATTGTAGCAACTCAAAATGATTTTCCGTAGTTTGTGTGGCCCCCACGTGCTTGTATGCATGCCTGACAACATTGGGGCATGCTCCTAATGAGACCACAGATGGTGTCCTGGGGGATCTCATCCCAGATCTGGACCGGGACATCACCGAACTCCAGTCTGAGGAGCAATCTGACGGCGCCGGATGGACCTAAACATCATGTCCCAGTGGTGTTCTACTGGGATTTAGGTCAGGTGAAGGTGGGGGCCAGCAATTGAAGAACTGCCTGGATACTCTAGCCACATGAGGTCGGGCATTGTCGTGGACCAGGAAGAACCCAGGTCACACTGCACCTGCGTAGGTTCTGACAATTGGTCCAAGGATTTCATCCCGATACCTAATAGCAGACAGGGTGCCATTATCTAACCTGTCATGCTGAATGATGTTGCAGGCAGCATAATGTTATCCACGGCATCTCCAGACCCTTTCACGTCTGTCGCATGTGCTCAGGTTGAACTTGCTCTCATCTATAAAGAGCACAGGGCGCCAGTGGCGTAGTTGCCAATTCTGGTGGTCTATGGCAAATGCCAATCGAGCTGGGCAGTGAGCACAGGGCCCACTACAGAACATCGGGCCCTCAGGCTACCCTCATGAGCTTGTTTCTGATTGTTTGGTCAGAAACATTCACACCAGTGGCCTGCTGAAGGTCATTTTGTAGGGCTCTGCCAGTGCTCATCCTGTTCCTCCTTGCGCAAAGGAGCAGACACCGATCCTGCTGAGGGTTTAAGGACCTTCTACGGCCCTGTCCAGCTCTCCTGGAGTAACTACCTGCCTCCTGGAAACTCCTCCATGCTCTTGAGACTGTGCTAGGAGACACAGCAAACCTTGCAACGGTACGTATTGATGTGCCATCCTGGAGGAGTTGGACTACTTGTGCAACCTCTGACCAGATCAATATCCCAGAAGTTTGACTGATAGGTTATACTCTGATTAAAAAGTGTTTCTCTAATTTCTTTGAGCATCTTATATATATGTGATTAGAGTTTCAAACAGGCTGTATTTTAACTATAGTTACATTTTCAGTTAATTTGAAGCTATTAATACACATGTACATATATACATACCTATAATCCTGTCCTGTCATTTATTTCAATAAAATAAATTAAAATGTGCATATTTCTCAAGTTGCAAATTAATTTGAAAACTGTGATGACTCTGACTACATTTTTCATCATTTGACAGCCCTAATATACACACAGACACACACACACACACAACTGCATAGTATACAGTGTACTGTACATATACACATACATACAGTATATAAAGTTGTCAATCGATATTTGGTCCCAAATGCTGATAGAATGTGGGAATGCATAAAGGTAAAATTTGATGACCTCTTTGAGAGCTAATGTGCATATTTGTGTGGAGCACCTCTCGGAAAGACAAAGTATTCCTGCAGGCCCAGACGGATGGATGGTGGCTCTGTATTCATTTTGTCCTATTATGATGTTGTTCCACAAAATAGTTTTACACAATAATTAATAAATAAAAGAAATTACATCGCTAAATGTACATATAAATGTATATATACATATATGCATATACATAAATGTATATATACATATACATATAATGTACATAATAATGTTAACGCACCAACTTTGACAGCCTAAATATATATATATAGATATATTCGTATTATGATATACAGTGTGGATCTAACTGCATTACAATATATACAATATTTTCAATTGTATTATATATTTCTAGCTATACTGTATTAGCGGCATTATTATTGTGTATTTTGTCTTATTTTACACCTATATAGTAGTATTATACAGTATTAAGGTCTTTCGCTGTATATATTTCTGCTTGACAGAGTAGCAGATTTGCAGTATAGATGACATCACATGTCACATGACAGTGACCCACCTCTGCGACATGGTGCCCCAGGCGCCATGTTTGTTAGTCAGGATGTTGAGGATCTTCTGCTTCAGTTGGTTGGCGGTCACGTGATCTCTGTGCTTGGCCGCGCTGATCAGGTGGTCGCACATTTTCTCCTCTTCTCGGCGGTCGGCGGCATACTGGGCACAGTTGGACTACAGGAAGCAAGAAAGCGCGTGATAATTCATATTTCGTGTTTGGGACAAGGGCAGGCACGGGGCACCACACCGACCTCGAACTCCGCATGTTTGTGTACGTCTTCCGCTCGCTGTCGGTTTAGGATGAACTCAGCCTCATTGGCGACACGCACAATGTGATCCTTCATGGCGTGACACAGAAGTCTGAGCACAAACACACAAGAAGTCAATGAGACACACATGCAGATACAGTATGTGTGAAACATGCCCATATACTGTATATGATAGTTGCAGGTATATATGATACATTCACACAGCCTCATATTGAATGCTATTGATCAACAAGTGTGTACGAAAAGAGCATTTCCTGCCACGACACAAACATGGCGGCGGACTTGCAGAAAAAAACAACATTTGTAATTTAAAACTGTAAGCCCTTAATGTTCATTCAGTCAAAAAATATGCCAGTCACCACATGACTTGCTGTACAAATGCCGGTAACTTTATTAGACCGAAGTGCTTACCTTCCCTCGTTGATAAGCTCAATAAAAGCCAACCCAGCATTCTTCTGAATGGAATTCTGCCACTCCTAAGAAACAACAAATGTCCTAATTAATTCATGTAATCGTTTTACATCTTCTTTCATCCTCAGTATTAATTTCATATGAAACTTTTGTTTCACTTGAAAGACGGCTGTATTTTTTTGATTGAATTTCTATTTATGATGTATGGTGGTTGACAGGGACAAAAGCTCAGCAATGGCCCAACAATCCAAACACAAACATAATCCAAAAGCAAAAACATACAAACACCAAATGCTGCAATCATGTAAACACTGCAAGATCAGACACATAAACCCCAAAAACAAACTCATGAGAAAAATGCTGTAAGTTCACAAAACAGAAGTTAGCCAGGTTGCAAGAATGTTATCTAGGCTACGAGAGGATCCAGGAAATATTCCTCTTTAAAGATTTATGCCGTAATATTAAAATATATCAGAATATTGAACTATTACTCATTCCTGATCCTGTCCATCCTGGTCACACCCAAATATATATATATATATATATAAGTATCATGTCCCTCATATAGAGGGTTGTGTCAGGAAGAGCATCCGACGTAAAACATTTGCCAAATCAAAACATGCGAATCAAACAGAACACAATGATTCGGTGTGGCGACCACTGTTGGGATAAGCAGGGATAAGCCAAAAGGAAAAGAAGATTAAAATTATTCCTTTTAAAAGTATACCTATTTTTACAGTTAAGAGTAAAAAAAAAGAATAGCTATGGTAGCCTGGCTAACTTGCAACATTTGTCTAGTGCAGTTGTTTTGGGGGTTTGTCTGTGTTATGGGCATTTGCAGCACATTTCTTTTGCACTTGTTTTTGATCCTGGAATATTTACATAGCTGCAACATTTTTAACCTGCAGCATTTTCCTTTTGCATTTGTTTGATGGAGTTGTGTGTTTATGGTGTGAGTGTTTGGACTTTGCTGCGCATTTGACCCACCAGCCATTGTAATGATGTATTTATTTTGTATTTCTTTTATGCATAATTGTATACATTGAGTGTATGGAACCAGAAACTGCTGCTCCTTTATGAAAGTCAATGTAACTGTGCAATGTACTGTGTTGACGCTACAAAGCTATCAAAGCTCCATTAGCTCCAGTGGCTTTTAAAGTCCGTCAAGGACACGTGGGAGCGTCTCTTCTTACGTGATCGATATCTGGGTTTGGGTTTCCTCTCCTGGGCCTCTAATGGCGGGAAGGCCGGAGTAACACTATACATGCTGACGAGTCAGACCGGAGTCAGGAGAGGATGGAGTAAGGTGAAAAGCAGTCTAGAGACGCTGCAGATGTCTGATGGAGGAGTCCAGGATGGAAGAAGTCTTTGTACTGTCGCTCGGATTTTAAAGAGACGCAATACTTGGAAGGAAAAACTCTTTGCCATCAATGGAAGTCAGGAGAGGTAAGTCACTCTAGAAAATATGATTTATACTTTGAATGTAAGTTCATTCAACTAGAATGACGCAAATTAGAGCACAGACCTCCACCAAGGCAGACAAAAACAAATTGATGCAATATTTTGTCAACTTACACGCAAATACAATATTTCACGGCCAAATTTGTCTGCAGATTCAGTTACTAAAGATATTGTATTGTTTTACATAAATTGCATAAATAAAATTTGTATTTAATATAATTTTAATTTTATGGAATAATTTGTCAGTAATATTATCTTTGGCTAAGATTGCCTGGGAGAAATAACATGGCTCTTGTTTTAAACAAACAGTGTTTTAAACAAATTTAAGTTGCTAATGAGGTTACTTTGACCCCCAATAAAAACAATCATGGATCCGCACTAAACATCCTCGGCCTACCCCACTGCTCCCTTGACCCAACCTCCTGCTCAGCTCCATTTCAATGTGTTGTGTAGTTTTTGTGCCTTCTGCTGCAAACAAAGAATGAAAAGAAAACATCCCTGATGGAGCATCCAGCACGAGAGCAATGTCTTGAAGGACAACACCACACACGTATCCTGTTGCATCTGCAATGCGCAGCGCGGATCAATAACCCTAAAAGCCTCTCGCGTCCACAAGGTGCATAAGCGAATCAGGATGTAGAAAGAAAAGACCTGAGACGGACCTGAGAGCAGAGCAGCATGACGAGCTCCACCACCGAAGTACTGGACTTCATGCACACCAGACCTGCAGCACGAAGACACTCAGTCAGAAGTCTTTCTGATCACACACGTGCAAATACCAACACAACCTAAAATACCATCTGCAGTTTTCCAATAGAGTGACTTTACTGAGGTGTTTTTAAAAAGCATGCAACAGAGAAGACAAAACCATACTAGCAGAGAGAAAAGAAGAAAGAGAAGAAGAGGAGACATGAAGACAGTGGAGGACAAGAACAGGACGCCAAGAAGCAGGTGAGCAGCAGGAAGGGGCATCACATTGTACGTCATCTTTAAAGATATTAATTCATAACAATAATAAAAAAATATCATCTACAAGATTAGCACCAGCTAACTAGCTAGCTACAGGAAGAGACATCATACCTGCTTGATGAATGAGTGAAGCAGCCAGCTCGACGACAACTCACGCTCACTCTCATTCACTATCACTCACCCAACCATGCACTAATTCACTAACTGACCCGTACATTCATTATAGCTTCTCACTCACCGACTTATTCACTCGCTCATCCATCAAAACACCGATATACTCACTCACTCGTTGCTACATCCACAGCGTTGACTCATCCGCTCACTCATTCATCTACTCCATCATTCACTCATCTGCTCAGCAACTCACTCACACAGTCATTCCTTAATACACCCATTCATTCACTCTGACCTCACCCTTTAACAAAGCCCATCTACTCACTCACTCACTCACTCATCCACTAATGACTCCATTCACTCACTCACTGATACCTGCATTCACTCACCTCACCCATTCACTCAGTCCCAGCGTGACGCAGCTAGAGTGTTGGACAGTCAATGGCGTGTGTGGACAGTGAGACGGAAGACGCCACTTATAAAAAAAGGGGGCGTGTACAGCACCTGTACCTTCAATGAGCAGCTCCTGCCCATGACTCCCCAGCAGCGTCCTGGACAGGAAGGGGGCAAAGTCCACAAAGATTTCCCTCAGCAGGGGGGCCACTTTCTCCAGAGCACGCTCCAGCTTGGTGGTGATGCTGCGGTCACATGACACCACACAGGTTAGCGTGCAGCGTCAGCCGAGCAAGACCAAAGTAAGCGTGCAGGAAAGATGGCGGGCAGATGAGGCAAAAGAAAAGGTGAAATGAGGGAGAGAGGTAAAAGAGGACACAAACGAGGGCGCTCATGTTTGCTTGGTGGCTTCTCCCAACCAGTTGATAATATGCTTGGCCTCAACCTACAGGACAGAGGTGGAACTGCAGGGTCAGCTGTTGATGCTGATCCTGCTTTAGCAAATTATATGTCTTCTCAGTGTAAATAGTGAAATATCTTAATAATCTTTAGTAAATTGGATATTTTGGGACATACAATACACACAGTATGGTATAATATGTGCTAACAATCAATAGAAACCTACAGAAAAGTGATGCGGGTCTGTGCTTCATTGATTGTCATTCTATTTTAAAATGTTTTAATTGCATTTTGTGTGTGTGTGTGTGCGTGTGTGTGTGTGTGTGAGATGGAGGGGGGGCAGGGCGTGTCAAGGTGGGAAGGCCTTGTCGAGTGTCTTCTTGCCTAAAACACTGTCCTGCATCTCGAGGGGCTGCCTGGAAGCCTGCCAGAGAGCTAAAAGACTTGAGCTCAGGGGGCGTCTGACCGCTGCGCAACGCACACTGCGCCACCTCGCAATAGGCACTGCAACACAAACACACGTGCACACACGCACACTGATTAAAGGATGCATGTGCACACTCACCAGATCCCCAAAACACTCCACTGCTGCTATGTTGAAATACTGTTTATGTAATATTTAAACTATAATAATATAGCTAAAAATTTACACCAGGGGTGTCCAAACATTTTCCAGTGAGGGCCACATAGTGAAAAATTAAAGAATACAAGGGCCACTTTGATATTTTGTAAAGCAACACGTGCAAAGAAGTTAAATATATTTCAAGAAAAAATTAACTTTGTGATATAGGTGAAAAAACCTATTATTAGTATCAACTTTGCTCTTTTACTGTTGTTATAAATTTTCCACATATTTCAACTTACTTCTTAAATAATCTTTTTCTTAAATAAATGTTCTTTATTATTATTATTCCCAAAATATCCCAACATTTTCCCCAACTTAACATTCCAAAATTAGAAGCGCTTAGTTGTGTTTGTTTACTATACAGGGTGGGCGATAAGTTAACGCTTACGTATTTTACATTTATTAGACATTTATTTACATACATAACATTTACATATTTGACATATTATGAATATTTAATCTTTCCGGTGCTCAAATTAATGTAAAATGTAAATGTAAAATGTAAAAAGTGTTAACTGTAACCCTACTTTTGGCCCATCCTGTATAATTTTCCTCATAATAATACAAGTTTATTCTAGTAAATTTGCGACTTTTTTCTCATTAGAATATGACTTTTTCCTTTATTAGTTTGAAATTATTCTCGTAAAACTATAGGTTTTTTGCCCCCCAAATATTTCAACTTTCTTCTTGTAAATGATTGTTCTCGTAATTATGACTTTATTCCAAATTTGGACTTTATTCATTGTAACTTTTTGTGCTACCTACAGTAATTTCCACAAAATTGTTGTTTTGTTTGTTTTTCATAATGCTACAACTTAATAACATAAGTTTTCTTTTACAATTCAACTTTATGCTAATAAAATAATGTGTTTTCTTGTAACATTGTGACTTTAGGTGCAAAGACAGACTTGGTGTGTGTGTTTGCACATTTAGTGTTTCTGCTGCTTGTCCTAGTTAAACATAATACATACAATAATTACAATAAAAGGGTACACAGCTCACTACATGCCAGGATGTCATGGGGGTGGGGTACTTGCAATGAGCGAAGCGAGAGCAGTGGAGGAAAGACGTGGAAAAAAGAAACAAAAACAGTTGTGGCTGCGTTTCAATTGGCACAATCACATCAGTACACTTAAGTATACTGTGTACTTATTTCTAGAGGGCGTAAACTTTGACAGTGTCGTGCAGTCCCAAATCCATTACTGTACTGTCATCGTCACCGGAAATGATGATCATAAAATTTACTTACTTCTTCTTTGTTTCTCCTTAATATTTACAAACGCAATCACTTGAGTTGGTCCCTGCCCTTACACTATGTAGCCAAGATGGTGGCTAATGAGGCGTGTCCAGCACTTTGCACATACCATTAGAGCCGTTTTGAGTGCAATATCCAGGTGAATTGAAACATAGCCTCAATTGGTGCATTTGCGTATTTACACTTAGTCTTTTGGAAAAGACTAAAAGTGTTTTGTGAAAAGTGGAAAAGTGCGTTCACTCCGAGAAGTACGTCAAAATGCAGTGGCTGGATCTTGCACTCAAAACGGTGAGTGAGCAGTTCTGGTCACTTACAATACTCAATAGTCACCATCTTGGCTGCAAAGCAAAAGGAGAGGAATAACCTAAAGTAAACCCTATTAAAAAGTAGTGGACGGAAGAAAAATTTCCGGTACATGTAAAGGATTTAGGACAACAATACACCATCAAAATTCGTGTACGCACCAAACCAAGCATGCATTGTACACCAGAGTTGACTGCAATTCATTTTTATTTGCCGATAAAATGAAAAATTTGTGAAAATTACAGTTTTGGGACAAAGCATAGCATGCAATTAATTTTTAATTCCTTCTTTAAGATGGTATTTTTAATGCTAAAATATAACTGTTATCTGTGAATTTTCAAATGTACTGTTTAACAACAAAATAAAATTAAATAGTAACGCACATCATTTTTTTATTTATTAAAATGTATTTATAAAGATGTATTCCTGAACCTCAAAATGGGTTATCAAAGGATGCCATAGAAAAGAAAACAAGTTACTTGGTTATCATGTGTGAAAAAAGCACTAAGTAGCTGTTTGTTATTTGCCAAATACATTCTCTTTTTGAAATAATATTTGTTCCCTCCTTGTTATGACAGGCGGGCTAATATACAGTTTTTGCTAAACACTACACATTGGATGAACAAAAGGTGAAGAATATCAAAGCGGGCCCAGCATACATTTCTCACATGCGGCTAATTGCTGGAAAAGCTTGGGCACCCCCGCAAGTGTGAAGTGTACTGATAGACGTATTCCATTTGAGACACAGCCAAAGAGAAGCTACAGGAAGAAGGGTGTGTGCTTGTGTGGGGGGAGGCTGAAGGTTTTACACGTCCACCTCACACTGACCTCATGTTCTCCATGGTGTCTTCAGGCATGGGCGCCACCGTCTGGACAGCTGGCAGGTTCTTGCTGGTGGCACCGTTGACAAATGAGGATGAGGAGGATGAGGAAGAGGAGGCGGAGTCTGTAGCACCTGGAGAGGATGAGCGGGTAGGAGAAAAAAAAAAGATGGAGGAAAAATGTTAACCTTTAGGACTGGACCATGCTTTAATGCAGCTGATTGAATTTGGCTCCAATTTCACTGCTCCTTGTCTGCTAATGGGCCCCGCCCTGCTCTCGTTAGCACAGACAGTCTGGCGATTAATAGAAAGGAATCCATTTACACTGAGCAGATACATAACCACAAGTCCAAGACGGAATGAATAACATTCTGTGTAGCATCGCATTGAGATGCAAGCTAGCAGGCCTCACCCTGTTATTGCAAATGATAATAATTGCAAACAGATGGAAAGATGAGCTGAACATCATCACATCAAGACAGGGGTGTCCTGCGGCGCATTTATTTTTATATTCAATTCATTTTAAGACCACTTGACGAGTTGCAAAAAATTACATTGCAGGTTCTTAAGAGCTTCAAAATGCAAAAAGAAATGAGCGCGCGACAAAACATTTTAGGACTCCCTGACAACCATTAAAGTGAAATGCATGTTCATCATCTGATCAAAAGTTTAAGACCATAGCTAAAAAAAAAACTAAACCCCCCTAAAATAGAAATGAAATGTTTAAAAAAAAAAAAAAGGACTCTTGAATGAGTAGCTGCACCGTTCTTGTTAAAAAATTGGTTTGGGCATGCTTGATGCTGGTGTTTACAGGAGGCTAATAAGAATGTTGCTCTTGGTGGTGAGGATGGCTTCTTGGAGGGCATGAGCTGTCTGGAACTGATGTCCCTTTATAAACTTCCCTTGTCATCCATCCTCAAATGTAAATGTGGATTTACATGCAGGATGGTCCAAGAGTGAGGTTTTTGTGAACTCGGGAGTTCACCCAGTCATTACCACAGAGACAAGGGCTTTCAGTCATGAGGGATGCCCCCTGCAGCATCTCCACATAGTCAGCTGCCGTTGGACAGCCCTGAACAATCCGAAGCTCCATTGTTCCATTCCATTGATATGATGGCACCCCCTCTACTTTGTTGTGTGGAAAGACATCTCAGTTTGGATCTCCTTGTCATGCCAGTAATGTTGGAAGCCATCAGGTAAATTTTCTTCATCAGAGAATAAAGCTTTCCTCCACCTTTCAATGTCCCATGTGTGGTTCTCCACTGCAAATTCCAAACAGGCATTTTTGTGGCATTGAAGAAGACGTGGCCTTTGAAGACATTTTTTTGCCTTAAAACTTGTAGATGCCACCGGATGGTAAACTTATGGAGGAATATATTTACCTACATTAGATTGCTTTTAGGGCTTCTATATTTCTAGATGCGGCCCTTGATAGAAAAGTTCTGGACACCTGTTCTCTTTAGGAAAGACACATGTCACCTGTGGTGTTGATCATGCTCTTAGGCGTTGCAGTGGCAGCAGCAAAAATGTTTGGCGTGCTGCCGGCTGTAGCATTGGCGCCGGTGGTGGGCGTGCCCACCGTGTTGACAGACAGACTGCCAGCCGGTGGCTTTTTCACCGGAACCACAACGCTCCTGTGAGGATGACAAACACACAAAGTGTTAAGTATTGATGACTAGATCAAAGTCAAAGAGATCAAAGAGACCAGAGTTGCTGATCAGCGCTTTGTGAGCATCGACTCACTGACATATGAGCCCAAAAGGACCCACGCTACATCCTCCTTAGGAAAAAGAATAGGAGGAAGTCACCTGTCAAAGGAGTGGAACTGCATGGGCAGCATGGGGTGGGTTTTCAGGGCAGGATCCGGGTGGTAGGGCGTCGGCCCAGACTCCTGCCCCGAGTCTCCACCGTCCACTGGGGCTGCCACCAGGCTCTTTAGTATCTCCTGAAATGAATATCATAATTCATATCAACAAGGGTATGATGTATCTAAAAACTAGTTTTGTCCCCAATATCCACTATGCAATATTGTCCAGCACTTCACTACCAATACTGATAATGGCTCTTCCCTCCAACTAATGGTATTACACCGTAGAAACACTGTTTGTACTAAATTAGACAAATACTGATTTTCAAGAAAAGTTAGATTACAAGTATTGAAGGAAGATGCTTTACTCCCCGTATATATAAGCAGGGTTTTATGTCACGTTCCACATGTCAGGTTGGACCTTAGTTTTAGTTTTCCTAGTCTCCATGCTGTTTCCTGTTTTGCGCTCTAATTTTGGTTTTTAGTTTCCTGTTTGGAGTGATGTGCAGTTGCTTTGCGGTCAATAGAAAGCGTGTGCATGATGATCTCAGGCACCAATATCACTATGGTCCTGTCCACCTGTAGGCAGGTATCTCATAAAACAAAATTATTTTTCCAAAATTTGGCCTATTATCCACACGAGCCCACAGATATATGGCACTAAAAACAAAGGTTTTCAAAACCTCTGGCCAAAGTGTAGATTTGGAGAACACTCCAGTTATATGTTTGGGTATGGCCGCAAATAACCGGAGTTTTATGTTTCTAAATGTCACTGCCTGCGACAGAGTATACTGTGCCGTCACACCGCAACCTGTATTTACATCAGAAGCAACATGGATGCCCTCAAAACTGCGCTTTTTGCTTGCTTGTTTTTGCAAGCCCAAATACTGCTTCATGTTAAAAAGCAGAGGCGAAAAAGCACTTTGAGGTCGGTGCCATGTTTTATGTTTTGCGGAAGTGACGGTATGACAGAGGATGATTATGATTGGATATAATTTTAGTAACTATTGCCGCCTAGAATCGTTTTTTTTTCCAAATACGTGGTTGTGTAGAAACACTTTTTTTTTTATAAACCGAGAGGGAGAAATATGAGTTTTAAAAATACCCTATGTGTGGTCACTGACATGATCCAATATTATTTTTAATATTGTCCATCGGCCAAGGTGTTGCTGCTGCACCTTTCAGAAATGAAGTCATAAAGAATTTCAAAGCTTGGCAGCAACCAGCATATGGCACGTAAACGGAAATAGATAACATTTTAACCATCACAAACTGAAAAATATATCATTTGCTGTTAATACCATATTAGTGTATGTATGGAAAACACACAATGTGAAAGTGAATGGAGCGATATTATGGTGAAGGCTGGCAAAGATAGCATGCTGATAAGACTCTGTGGTTTCAACTTTGGAATTTTGGGAGCGGAGATACTTTTCTTTTTATTTCTTTTTAGATGGTTTGTTCCACCTGACTGGTACATATGAACGTGAAGACATTTAGCTCGGCGCTTCAGCCGTTGATGACCATCATTAACAAATATTTCATGAAAATATTTTCCTATTTCATCACGTAAACATATCGACAACTAATGGTAAATGACAAAAGAATGTGGCGTTTGTGTCCCACCTTGACGTTAATGCCTTTGTTGGTCTGACTAATGCTGGAAATAGACGAAGGCGGAGCCTGGCTGTTTGGGGCGGCACCCGGGTTGTGGGGGGAGTCCAGAAGGCTCTCCTGTGACCTCCTGACGTCAGACAGACTACACAGCAGATCCGCCCCGCCCCCTGTGTCTCTGTCCCTGTCTGTCTCCCGTCCCACCAGGCCCAGGCCCAGGCCCAGGCCCATCTCAGAGCCGTTCAGGGATCCGGTCACGTGGCCCTCCTCCCCGATGCCCGAGTCTGTGTGTGGGAGGCCTGAGCGGGGGGAGTCGTCCACTGGGGTGGGGGTCTGCTTGTCACGGTCAGAGAAGGCTGAGGACGGGTGTTCTGGAGACGTAAGTAAGAAATCAGTAAATGTGTTTTATGTGACTGATGACATTCCTGTTTGGAACCAAGTCAACCAAGCACACAAAAAACAAAGCAAGAAATACCCGTGCTGGTCGGGGAGTTGATCTCGTGGCGGATGCTTCGTCCAGACAGGCTGGTGGACCTGCTGATCTCCCGCTGGGGCTCCAGTATGTCTCGGTACTTGGACACCATGAGCACGGAGATGAAGTAGACCACGGCCAGTGCCAGGAACTGAGCTTGCTTGCTGTCATCCTGCAGTGTAAAAAAAAACAAACAAACAAAACGCACAGCTATGGTAACGATCATGTAACAACACATGTTGTCTCCTTAGCAATGGGCTTACCACGTCTCTAAAAACCACCGCACGAAGCCTGTTGATGTCGACATCCTGCAGGAGTCTGTCTGGGTCCTGCTAAAGATGGAGAACAAACGGTGACAAGAGCGGCGTCATTCATGTTGTCACTGCTTGATCAAAACCAAGTATGTCCATTTGCCTAAAGAAAAGATTGTCTGCAATTAATTCAGTATGAAAAAAGCTTTCATTGGTTGTTTAGACATGTAGTGTTTATAGATAACAGACAATCACATGATTCTATAATGTGGACATACACAGTTTTTCAGGGAAGAGTGACAGAAATGTGTGTGTGTGTGTGTGTTTTAAAGAGTACAACTGCGCCACCTTGCTGGCGGTCGAGGCACTGTGGAGACTGTCCTGCGACTTGCTGCCACTTAAAGACGACCTGCAGTTGCGATCTCGTTGTCGCTGCCTGCACTCCAGACAGTTCCTCACCGCCACACAACACACTGACAGACACACAAAATGTAAGTAAGCAAACAACACAACCAGACACAACCTATCAATAACTTACAGGGTGTCCTGAAAGGCTGGACACAGGCAAAAAAAAAAAAAGAAATCTAATAAATATACCATATCATAAATATAAATATAGTATTTCAATTCTTAACAATACAAATTCTTAACTAATTATAATAACTACTTACTAATTACTTATTTTGGTAATTAAATGCATTATACAAAAACAGTTTCATAATTAAGTGTAATATATGCCCATATGTGTTACTTGCATGTCTAATTTAGTTATATTTTTTTATATATATTGTAGGGAACTTTATTATTAGCTTATAATTAATTATTAATATTTTATATTATTTTTCCCAAATTGAACAATTTGAATTGAATAATTAGAAAAATTATGAGAATTGTTGAAATATCTACCTTTTTTTAAATTTAGTAATTAATTGTTAATTAAATTAAATTGTATGTGTATAAAGTATGTATATTGTATACATATCATATACAGGATGTATGTATATTATATACAAGATAAGTCTTGATGATTGTCTGATTTAGTAATTAATTATAGATTTTACTTTTTTGGTTCATGGGCCAAACTGTAAGGACATCTTTACTTTTGTTTATTATTATTATTATTAAAACAGTTATCAGTATCACAGACGAAACAATAATAATACTGTATGTACATTAGGGATGCGCCGATCAGGGTTTTATGCTGCCGATTCCGATAACAATCATCCGTTAAGGACCACATGGAATAACTGTCATTTTTTTAATGTATTTATTGAGTGCTATTGGTCAGTGGTGCCGTTAGACAATTCCATGGGTTCAAGGCAAATAGGTAGTTATTTAAAAAAATTAAAGTTAGGATGGCCTTTTTTTGCCTTTATTTGTGGGAAAGGTTTTTGTACTATTTGAAAAAAATACTGAAAATACTGAATTTAATTTTATACATGTTTTGGAGTAATACAAATATAAAGTAGTTAATTTGTTAAATAATGTATTTTTTCGTTCAAGATAACAAAATTAACAGAGTAAAATAATACAAATAAATACAAAACATTTATGAAATAGAAATGTGTCCTGCTCAACTTAAAATAAAATAAAATTGAGTGTCCAGGTTGCAACGGTCTCCAACTTTCATCACTATTATACTGTCAGCTATTTGTTTTATTAATGACTGGCAACATTAAATTGTACACTACTATATTTACCAAGCATATTGCCTCCAAAACAGTGTGGCCATCGTCTTTATGTTATTTTGTGCTCATTTGTAATTATATAAAGGCAGTCAAAGTCTGCAGTAAACAATTATACAGTGAGGGAAGAAACAATTTGAACCCCAACTGATTTTGTAAATTTGCCCACTAACAAAGAAATGATCAGTCTATAATTTCAATGGTAGGTTTAGTTGAACACTGAGAGACAACAATGACAAAAAAAATCCAGAAAAAGGCATTTCAAAAACAGTTCTAAATTAATTTGCATTTCCATGAAGGAAATAAATATTTGATCCCCTATCCGTCAGCAAGATCTCTAGCTCCCAGGTGGATCCTATACAGGTAACGAGCTGACATTGGCAGCCCTCTCAGCTCGTTACCTGTATAAAAGAGACCTGTCCACAGACGCAATCAATCAATCCAGATGCCAAATTCTGCACCATGGCCAAGACCAAAGAGCTTTCCAAGGATGTCAGGGACAAGATTGTGGACCTACACAAGGCTGGAATGGGCTACAAGACCATCGCCAAGCAGCTGGGTGAGAAGGTGACAACAGTTGGTGCAACTATTGGCAAATGGAAGAAACATAAATTAACTGCCAATCTCCCTCGGTCTGGAGCGCCATGCAAGATCTCACCTCGTGGAGTTTCAATGATAATGAGAACGGTGAGGAATCAGCCCAGAACCACTCGGGAGGAACTTGTCAATGATCTCAAGGCAGCTGGGACCATAGTCACCACAAAAACAGTTGGCAACACACTACGCCGTGAAGTACTGAAATCCTGCTGTGCCCGCAAGGTCCCCCTGCTCAAGAAAGTCCATCTACAGGCCCGTTTGAAGTTTGCCACTGAACATCTGACTGATTCAGAGGAAGACTGGGTGAAAGTGTTGTGGTCAGATGAGACCAAAATTGAGCTCTTTGGCATCAACTCGCCGTGTTTGGAGGAGGAGGAATGCTGCCTATGACTCCAAAAACACCGTCAAATATGGAGATGCATTATGCTTTGGGGGTGTTTTTCTGCCAAGGGGACAGGACAATTGCACCACATCAAAGGGAGGATGGATGGGGCCATGTACCGTCAAGTGTTGGGTGAGATGGGTCGTGGTTGGGCATTCCAGCATGATAATGATCCAAAACACACGGCCAAGGCAACAAAAGATTGGCTCAAGAAGAAGCATATTAAGGTCATGGAGTGGCCTAGTCAGTCTCCAGACCTTAATCCCATAGAAAATCTGTGGAGGGATCTGAAGGTTCGAGTTGGCAAACATCAGCCACGAAACATTAATGACTTGGAGAGGATGTGCAAAGAGGAGTGGGCCAAAATCCCCCCTGAGGTGTGTGCAAACCTTGTGGCCAACTACAAGAAACGGCTGACCTCTGTGGTTGCCAACAAAGGTTTTGCCACCAAGTACTAAATCACGTTTTTCAAAGGGATCAAATACCCTTTTCCTCCATGGAAATGCAAATTAACGTATAACTCTTTTTGAAACGCATTTTTCTGGATTTTTTTTGTCATTGTTGTCTCTCAGTGTTCAAATAAAGCTACCATTGAAATTATAGACTGATCATTTCTTTGTTAGTGGGCAAACCTCCAAAATTAGCTGGGGTTCAAATAGTTTTTTCCCTCACTGTAACAAAAAACTACAAAGAGTTGAAGCAAATATTCTTTGACATTTTAGGTGAGCTACTCAAAATCAGCTGGCAAGCTAGGAGATAGTACCACTATCATAAGGCTGGACACACTATGTGTTTATGTTTATTAAACAACCACACACAAATAGCGTTTGGACAACGACAAGACATAATTAGTACGATGACAACAAGATAGTAAAGTCATTCCGTGACACTTGAAAGTTAATACGTATCCCATGAACGGGATATGTACTTCCTCGTGGGACAAAAACGAGCTACAAACTATCTGCATTGCTTGTTTGTTTTAAAAACAAAATGTCACTGTGGTGAAAAGTCATATTTGGAGTCCGACAACCACAAGCAGGGCGCATAACTCTAGCTAGCTACCGGCAAACAAAACCACGATGGCAAAAATGCAACGATAGTCGACTGACAATACGTTTGGTAAAGGAGTGATCAAACACGCTGGCATCCATTGACGTAGTCTGTGTCAAGCTCAATACGAGAACCGGCATTTTATTGGCAACCCTATGTGACACAGGGTTGCCTTGTAGGATTTGCTGCCGCCGCATGCCCATCAGTTTTTGTGATCGGCTTTGAGAGTTATCAGCATACATGTTTTTCACGGAAATCAGTGACTGCTCGATCGGCGCATGCCTAATGTACATACAGTACATATTACAGTATCTCTGATGTCATTTCCAGGCAAAGTCTCTCACACCTGTTGTCTCTAATAAAGTGACCGCTGTAGCACTCACCCAGGCGCAGGCATTGCCTCATGAGGCCACCAGACGACATGTTCTTCTCTGCTTCGATCTCGCTGAAGTTGAGGGAGCTCGCAAACACCAGTACGTCCACCATGGCCATTAGGCGGGACAGGAAGGTGACCGCAGTCTCCGAGGACATGCCCTGTGTCGCCTCAATGTTTTCCAGCTCCGTCTGATTGGAGACACACGCACACGCGCACACACACACACGCGCACGCACACGCACACGCACACACACACACACACACACACACACACACACACACAGAGTTGAGATGTTAGGATGCTGTCATGTTTGTTTAAAGCGAATGAGGACTTCAGCGGTCATGCTAGTGACATCTACATAGCAAAGTGAGGTGGTCCAACCGTGCAACTTGTCAACCCCAATCAAAAAAAAAAAAAAAAAAAACACACACACACGTCTTTTCCTAGCTGAGCAGAAGATGCAGGTCAAAGTGCAAACAAGCTCATCAAAATCAGTGAGCGCACACAGACACACACACACATACTAGGTGAAGACGGACTTGTGCTTGTGCTCAGACCTCTTCCTGTGATGTTACAAGGTGACTTTACCCACCTCTCCCATCATGCCTGCTCCCCCTGGTACAGGGGTCACCTCCTCGCCTTTTAACCCCTTCTGGGGTCCTGCCGCTCCTGCCTTCTTTAAGGTTGATACACATGGGACAAGCTTAGCAGAGGGAACCTCCCAAGGTAGGGAAAACTATACTCCGTAAAATAGGACTAACAGCCTTCTCTGTACCATAACTATTTCATACACCCAGGCTGCAGGACAGAATCACAATAAATAGAGACAGGAGGCTGTCGGACATGTAGGTGGAACATAAGCTAATATGACAGGAGGGGGGTGCACCAACATGTCAGTCTCATATCACCATTGCTCAAAGATGAGCTTCAATAGGCCTGAAATCTAAGTTTTCACATTTTAGTGGTAAAACAGAATTTATTTTTAGTCCCATTTGGTGCACCCCCCAAAAGGAGAGTAACAAGAGGAAGGAAGCAAACTTACACTGCTGGTACTATTCTTAGAACTCTGTACATGCAAAACCGGACAAAAAAAAGACAAGAAAGTAGACAAAAAACACAGAGAAGGAAAAAAAAGGATGGTTAAAATAAATAGATTGTTTAAAGCACAAACTAAGCAAGTTCATTCAAAAAAGATGTTTAAAAAATACACATTAGATTTTAGAAAGGAACCAGAAAATGTTAACAGCTGCAGTTCCCCCTCCAGCCAGAGGACGTGGTATGGAGTCACTTACAGATGGAGAGGTGGCGGCGGACAAGAGCGGCAGGATGCCTCCGCAGGCGATGATGATGTTGTCCACCATCTGAGAGATGAGGTGGATGGTGTTGTGCACGAAGATGATGTTCTCATTGCTGTTGACAAAGTCCATCACAGACTTGGTGGAGTGACTGCAAGAGAAGGAGTGGTCAGTCACATGACCACTCAGTCTATAACCACCCCACACCATCTAAGTATTTATAAAAACTGCCTAATTTCTGTTATATTCCAGGGATAAAAACAGATATGTCCACAAAAAACATAATAGACTGTAGAGTGCATGCCAAAACAGCAGGGGGTGCTGCAACCAGTAACTTTAAGATCATTTTAGCCAATCAGAAGCTGTGTTAGGCTCCAGCATACCTCCACACCTAATGAGGATAAGCGGCATAGAAAATGGATGGATGGAAGCCTGAAGAAAGTCATTCCATTCTATCAAATGAAATACTTCCATTTCAATAAGTATGCTGTGTACACTGTGTACTTCGTGAGTGCGCAAATTTTGACTGTACAGTGCTGCCCTAAATCCATTATTGGCGTCACCTACCGGAAATGATGATAGCTACATTTATATTTATCCTCTTTCTGGTCTTCTTCTCCTCTTCTTTTTAAAATTGCAAACACTCGAGTTAGTCCCGCCTCGTCCACTACGTAGCCAAGATGTCCTGCACTGCGCACTCCCCATTTTAACCATTTTGAGAGCACCATCCGGGTAGTGAGAGTGACAGTGCACTGCAATTTGCCGTACTTCTCAGTGTGAAAGTGCTTACGCAATTTGCGTGTAACGTTTCAGTGCACACACTTCCCTATTTACACTCTGATAAGTATGCTTTGATAAGTATTGTACACTTTGTACTTACAGTAGTTCCTCATTAGGGAAATGTCAGTCCGGCGCTGTCCCAAGTCCATTACGGTCGTGGCGCACTTACCAGAAATTAGCATCACTATTTTTTATCCCCTTCCTGTTCTTCTCTCTTTATTGTAAGTATGAATTTCAACCACTCAAGTTAGTCTCGCCTCTTCCGCTACAGCCAAGGTTCCCAAAGTGGGGTACGCGTATCCCCCAGTGTACGTGAATAAAAGTGAAAAACAATTAGCTAACACTCACAATTAAGCATACACCTGAACGTCTCATCGCACAGTGCACAGGCATAGCAGAAAGGAAGGAAGGAGACCGCAATGGAGTTCCTAATGCAGGGGTTGGGAACCTTTTGGGCTAAGAGAGCCATGAAAGCCACATATTTTCAAATGTATTTCCGTGAGAGCCATATCATATTTTTAACAACTACAACTAAAGGTTTGACTTTTTAAGCAAGTAATTACTTTAATAATAAGTAATTAGTCTCTAAATTGGATTGATGAAAGTGCTGAGAAGGTTTAAAATTTGTATAGTCATTTCTAACACTGTGATTCCTGTCATGTTTTACTTAAAAATGTCATCAAAAAAACCCCAAAACATTATACGTTATAAAACAAAAATCATATATTCCATCCAACCATTTTCTATGCCGCTTAAAACACATTAGGGTATGCTGGAGCCTATCCCAGCTGACTTCGGGTGGAAGGCGGGTTACACTCTGGACTGGTCCAAAAATCATATATTTAATTGTAATATTACACCACATACATTTTTTTCCTAACATAATTTTCCAAAAATTACAACTTAATATTGTTTTGTTTGTTTCTCATAATATGACATTTAAAAAACTTTATGCTACTAAAAATGACACAATTTTTACTTTTCTATTCCCGGAAAAATTTTGACTTTTTTTTTCTCTTAATATTTTAATTTTTTACTCCTAAAATTACAGCAAGAGGGGCTGGACCCTGTTCTTCTCTGGAGTTGCTGCAGGGGAGAGGCGGCGAGCTGGTGACCACCACCTGGTGATGAGTTGGATTAGATGGCGGGGAAGGTTGCCGGACAGACCTGGTAGACCCAAACGCGTAGTGAAAGTGTGCTGGGAAGATTTGGCAGAGTCTCCCGTTCGTTGAGTCTTCAACTCTCATCTCCGGCAGAGCTTCGCCTGCATCCGAGGAAGGACCGCGATATTGAGTCCGAATGGGCCGTATTCCGTGCCTCCATTGCTGAGGCAGCCAGCCGTAGTTGCGCTGCAAGGTGGTCGGTGCCAGTCGTGGTGGCAAGCCCTGAACCCGATGATGGACACCGTGGGTTAGGGCTGCTGTCAAGCTGAAGAAGGAGTCCTATCAAGCATGGATGGCTTGCGGGACTCCCAAAGCAGCTGACAGGTACCGGCAGGCCAAGCGGCAACGTGGCTTCGGCGGTGGTCGAGGCAAAAACTGTGGTGTGGGAGGAGTTCGGTGAGGCTATGGAGCACGACTTTTGGTCGGCCTCGAAAAGGTTCTGGCAAACCGTCCGACACCTCAGAAAGGGGAAGTAGCCCCAGGTCCCACTGTTAACAGTGCGGACGGGGGCTTGCTGACCTCGACTGTGGATATAGTTGGTCGGTGGAAGGAATACTTTGAGGCCCTTCTCAATCCAATCTGACATACCTTCCGTAGAGGAAGCAGAGGCTGAGGATACGTACGTGGAGAGTTCTATCACCGTGGCTGAGGTAATTGGGATAGTTAAAACACTCCCCAATGGCAAGGCTCCTGAATTCCTCAAGGGTCTGGATGTTGGGGGACTGTGTTGGTTGACACGTCTCTACAAGATTGCATGGAAGTCAGGAACAGTACCTCTGGACTGGCAGACCGGGGTGGTGGTCCCCATTTTTAAAAAGGGCGACAGGAGGGTGTGTTCCAACTATAGAGGGATCACACTCCTCAGCCTCTTTGGGAAAGTCAACACCAGGGTGCTGGAGAGAAGGGTACGACTGTTAGTCGAACCTCAGGTTACAGGAGCTGCAATGTGCTTTTCGTCCCTGTCGCGGAACACTGGACCAGCTCTACATCCTTGCAGGGGACTGGAGGGTATGTGGGAGTTTGCCCAACCGGTCTACATGTGCTTTGTAGACTTGAAAAAGGCATTTGACCGTGTCCCTCGTGGTGGCCTGTGGGGGGTGCTCCGGGAGTACGGGATTGGTGGCCCGCTACTACGTGCCATTCGGTCCTTGTACAATTGAAGCAGGAAGCCAGTTTGCATTGCCAGCAGTAGGTCGAGCTTGTTTCCGGTGAACGTTGGCCTCCGCCAAGGCTGCCCTTTAACACCTATTCTGTTCATAATCTTCATAGACAGAATTTCTAGGCGCAGTCAAGGTGTTGAGGGAGTCCAGCTTGGTGACCTTAGGATCTCGTCTCTGCTATTTGCAGACAATGTGGTCCTTATGGCCTCATCAGGCTGTGACCTTCAGCGTTTACTGGAGCGGTTTGCAGCTGAGTGTGAAGCTTCTGGGATGAGACTCAGCACCTCCAAATCCGAGGCCATGGTTCTCAGTCGGAAACGGGTGGACTGTACCCTCCGGGTTGGGAGTGAGGTCTTGCCTCAGGTGGAGGAGTTCAAGTATCTCGGGTTCTTGTTCACGAGTGAGGGAAGGTTGGAGCGTGAGATCGACAGACGGATCGGTGCAGCATCTGCAGTAATGCGGTCGCTGTACCGGACCGTCGTGGTGAAGAGAGAGCTGAGCCGGAAGGCAAAGCTCTCTGTTTACCGATCGATCTACGTTCCCACCCTCACCTATGGTCATGAGTTATGGGTCATGACCGAAAGAATGAGATCGCGGATACAAGCGGCGGAAATGAGTTTCCTTCGTAGGGTGGCTGGACTCACCCTAAGAGATAGGGTGAGGAGCTCGGCCATCCGGGAGGAGCTCAGAGTAGAGCCGCTGCTCCTTCACATCGAGAGGAGCCAGTTGAGGTGGCTCGGGCATCTAGTCCGGATGCCTCCCGGGCGCCTCCCTGGTGAGGTGTTTCGGGCATGCCCAGCCGGGAGAAGGCCCCAGGGAAGACCTAGAACACGCTAGAGGGACTATGTCTCACAGCTGTCCTGGGAACCCCTTGGTGTCCTCCCGGTGGAGTTGGAAGAGGTAGTCGGAGCCCGGGAAGTCTGGACTTCCCTACTGAAATTGCTGTCCCCGCGACTCGGACCCGGATAAGCAGAAGAAAATGGAATGGAATGGAAAATTACAGCAATTTATTTTAATTTTGAGTTTTTTCCCCTCAATTTTTTAACTTTTCTCATAATTGACTTTTTTTCCCCAAATATTTTGACTTTATTTTCATAAAATTACTGCTGAAAAATTCACGTCTAATCTATTTATCAGTGCTCATGTAAAACCTTAAGCAAAATTTGACCATGAAAATATACATTTTTGAACCAGAATTACTATAACATGACTTAACCAATTAATCACGCTTAATAACTAAATTTAATGAAGATTAATAATGGTTTATGTTTAAGTGTACAGGAGTAGGCGGTACATGGCTCCAAGTCAAATGTCTGAAAGAATATGTGACTGTGAAAAGTTTGGAAACCACTGCGCTACATATCCCAGATGGCGACTACTGAGAGAGGTAAAAGTTTGGAAACCACTGCGCTACATATCCCAGATGGCGACTACTGAGAGAGGTAAGTGTCCAGTTTCCAGTGATGCACTCACCAGTTTTACTGCAACATCCAGGTTGTGACAGTGCACTGCATATTGCTGTACCTCTCAGCATGAACGCATCTCTGCATTTTCTGTGTAATATTCCAATCTGCACACGTTCGTACTTACACTTGTACTTGGTACACTGTGTAGACGTTGTACAACCACTTCCTCATTGGAGACATTTTGACAGTCTAGTACTCTGTTCCAAATCGATGACTGCACACTTACTGGAAATATCGACCACAATATTTGTCCGCTTCATGGTCCTCTTTTCCTCTCCTTTCGAATTGTGAATTTCAACCACTCAAGATAGTCCCTCCACTTCTACTATGTAACCAAGACGTAACCATTTGGGGGGCATTGACAGATTGTCAAGTGCAAGCCAAAACAGCGGGTGGTGCTGTAAACCCTAACTATAAGGTCATTTGCCCCCATCAGAAGCCTGAAGATTGTAAGAAAAGGTAAAAGCAAAAGGGAACTCAGAGATGGCAGATACTTAGAACAAGACCTGAGTATTGCCAGAAGTAAAATATCACACAAATAATGCAATAGTGCTTTTTATTACTTTTATTATTTATTAAATTATGACATTTTTGGTGAGCTGTTGTAAACGCAAATTTCACTAGGAGATTAATGAAGTCTATCTTTTTATTGTAAATGTACATTTGATAGATAGCAACTAATATAAAATACTAAGGCATCAAGGGCACTCACCTCCGCCACACATGCACATCAGTCTCCAGCGCAAACAGAAGGTCTGTGAGCAGCCTCTGGTGCATGGGGGACCACTTGAATTCTGGGATTCGGAACATGGTGGTCCGTGGGCCTGGACTGAACTGCCTGCGCTGCTCTTCCGTCATGGGCATGCCTCGGAATCCCAGATCCACACGCAGGTCTCGCTCCAACTGTGCAGCACTGCGACCGTGTAGGGCCTGTGGAGCAAAGACAGGCAGAGTTTGGAATCATCAAGACCAAACATAAGTGTGAACAGCTCACCTGTGTGGTTGCAGTGGTTTGGATCTTCCTGGTGTCCTTGTCCTTGCCGTCATCAGACCTCTCCGTGTCAGAAGTAACACTGGTGGTGTCTCCGCCTGCCTTCAAACCCGCAACCTCTCCCTCGGTGCCAGATGCTCCCTCTCCCTCAGGGAAGTCCAGCTGAGAAGCTCCTTGTTTCTGGGCTTGGCTCTCAGCTTTGGCGATGGAGCTGATGTCTGCCAGTGGGCTCTGGATCTTGAAGGGTCCATCCTCAGGGAGCTCGACGGCACTGTGGGCCTGAGTTAAGTCGGAACTGCAGCTGGTCATGTGGGCTAGCAGGCTGAGGTCATCACTGGCACTGGTGCCAGACGGGGCTGGCTGGTCTGGACTCGGCAGCACGAGGGTGTCGGTGGCAGCCAGAGCTGGAAGCAGTTTCTCATCAACCTTGAAGAGATAGAGAACATTTAATAAGGTGTACAAAATATTGGACACAATAATAAACAGATATGTGGCAATTAAAATATATTAATAAACATATGTTAAATGTATCAATCATAGGAAAATAACATGTTAAATGTGTCAATCTAAATAAAATAAACATACATTAAATGGTCACAACCTGATTTATCAATTGCATAAATGTGTTCTATGTTGTTTGTAATTATGTTCTATGTTGTTTTATTGAATAGAACGATACATTATTCAAATTACACTTCATATTCATGGCGGGAACCTTGAACAATAACCTGCCCAGAAAAGGGGCGTTTCCCAAATGACTTCGGCACAGTGGTTCCCACACGTAATCAAACATTGCGGTGTACAGGCAGAGGATGTTTACAGTTATAATAGTGAAGATTTCAGTGATGTGTCAATAGGAAGAAACATCTGGAAATGAAATAAATAGAGCACTTAAAGAACACAGAATTAAGCCGTATTTATTCAAACCACCAAGGCTGAAACTAGACTGTCTGATACTAGACTGTCTTCAAAACACAGAATGGTTAGAGTAAATTACCATTTTACCATGGAGTTGCTTATGCTTCAATATGATTTCGGCAATATTAAATCGGCTTCTTAATGAGGATAAAGGGGTTTTAAGAGCCTGATTTAGTTCATTACCACCAAATAATTTATAATATGAATAATGCTTTGAATGCTTGTCGCTATGGTGGTATAGTGTTTAGAATACCATATGTAAATAAGACACAGCTGCTGTTCTGTGGCAACTTTGACGTGGTTCATCTTGTCCCTGCCTGTGTAGCAGGGCATCAGGAATAGCATCTGGGCATGCAAAATGTACCATCCTAGCAAGCAAAATCGGTCTTGTAAAGGTGTTCCTTTGTTCCTTCATAGCAGTCTACAGTGGAATGAACATTGCAAAGAGAACAAAACACGAGGTGATGCGTCCATTTGTCTCTCGTTCTCTTTACTTGCCCCGTTCATGGTAGTGTAAAACCTCCGTCTTTTGAAAAAGAAAAACAACTTACAGTATCACTCGAACACTGAACAGCTAGCAGCAACACAACAATTTGGACTGACTACTATTTTGATGATAAACAAACCAAATTAAGCCAATGATGCTCCCTCTAGGAGCCTTTGTTTAATCTGCGCCCACAGACATAAAGTACTGTTCAAAATAATAGCAGTGCAATGCGACTAACCAGATTAATCGCTTTTTTTTGTATATTTGTATTGCCAAGGTTGTGTAATTGGGCAATTAGTTGAAAAGTGTGTGTTCAAAAAAATAGCAGTGTCTGCCGGTGAAACTATTTTGCACAAACTTTTTTGATCTAGGATTTGGCAATCCTGTGAATCACTAAACTAATATTTTGTAGTATGATGACGGTTTTTTATAACTGTTTCACATCTGTGTGGCATTGAGTCAACCAACTAGTGGCACCTTTCAGCTTCTTTAGCAACATTACACATTTCATTAACATTTCTTGATTTTGCTTAAGAAACAGCAATTGTGAGGTCTCCATTGGATTAAGTTCTGGGTATTGGGCAGGCCAACACATAACATATCAACATAACAAGATTTAGTTGGTTTACTAATGTGTTTGGGGTCATTGTCTTGTTGAAACAGCCATTTCAAGGGCATGTCCTCTTCAGCATAAGTCCACATGACCTCTTCAAGTATTTTGACATATGCAAACGGATCCATGGTCCCTCGTATGTGATAAATAAACCCAACACCATCATGATGCTTGCACCACCATGCTTCACTGTGTCTTGAATTCAGAGTTTGGGGGTCGTCTCGCAAAATGTCAGCGGCCCTTGGACCCAAAAAGAACAATTTTACTCTCATCATTCCACAAAATATTCCTCCATTTATCTTTAGGCCAGTCGACATGTTCTTTGGCAAATTCTAACCTCTTCTGCGCATGCCTTTTTTTCTTAACAGAGGGACTTTGCAGGGGATTCTTGTAAATAGATTAGCTTCAACCAAACGTCTTCTAACTGTCAGTACTTACAGGTAACTCCAGACTGTCTTTGATCATCCTGGAGCTGATTATTAGCTGAGCATTTGCCATTTCTGATTATTTTGTTTTTTGGTTTATTTTTTGCAAAATTTAAAGGCCTGTTTAATAAAACAAACAATCTTGAACATAATTACAAACAATAAAGAACATATACATGCAAAGTTGATAAATCATGTCAGAGACCCTTTAACGCAAAATAAATTAATAAACATACGTTAAATGTGTCAATTTAAAGATAATTAAATATATATGTTAAGTGTCAATGAAAATAAACAAAAAAACAGAAATGTTAAATGTGTCAATCAAAATACACACACAAAATAAAACAAACACGTTATATGTGTCAAACGTGAAGTGTCAATCAAAATAAAAAAGGAAGATGTTAAATGTGTCAGGGAAAAAGATGATTATCTTTTCTGGTACTTGGTTGTTCTTAGATTGTGTAGCTTAGATTGTGTGTCCTACCTTGCTGAAGAGAAATCCGTTGTTGCTGGGAACGCTGTCCTTCTCGTCAGCCAGCGTGATGAGGGGTCCCATGTTCCCGTCGTCCACCAGTGTAACACCAGAAAGCCCCAAGCTTGACCCCAACCCAACCCCCGACCCGGTTGTGTCATCTTTCGGCACCAGATTGCCATTAAGGTTCTGAACCACGGCACAGTAAGCGCTGTCCAGGAGAGAGTCTACCTCCACCAGAGGTCCGTTCTCCATGCCGCCACCTCCAACTCCAACCAGGCCTTCAGGGGACAAGTCCAGGTCATCCAGCTTGACCTCAGTGGCTTCCACCTTCTCAGCTTTGATGTCCACCAGCAGGTCATGGACCTCCACCCTCACGCCAGGACCACCACTTGTTTCCATGGATGACAGGGCATCGCCATTGGGTCGCTTTACTGCGCCCTCTGCAAGAAGATTCCGTGAATCACTGGCGTTGCCCTCGCTGTACTCCGCCTCGCTCTCGGGTGTCTGTGTCTGGGAGGTGTCGTCCAACTCCAGGTTGCCGTTGACGACAGGGGCGGGCGACGCCGACAGACCAGAGATGGTGGACACGGAGCCTTTCTTTCCTTTCTTCATGTTCTCCTCCTCCTGCCGCTGGTATTCCTCATACATCTTGGCCAGGTACTCTTTGTGGGCCTCGTATGTCACCTGGGACATGATAGGGACGAAGTGGGTCATATGATCACAAACTAATGTACAGTACATAAACATGCTGTTGCTCTCGGACCTTGGAGTGCGCGATGGACAGCGTGTCAACCCAAACCCTCCAGCCACCCCACTCGTATTTGATGGCGTGGTAGAGGAGGATCCGGAAAATGTTGTAGACCATCTCTGTGATCTTCTGCTCCTCAGGGTTCTTTGGGTTGATGTAGCCCAGTGAGAACATCCAGTCCTGCCACACAGAGCACTGCAGCAGACAGCTGCAATACAACATGGTGTGATGCTCATTTGGTAGAACAATTAAGTGCCAGAAGAAAGTAAAAAGAACCGGAAGGCCCTTTAAGCCTGAAAAAAAAGTCTTTTCCAGAAAAGACATGGCCTTAGAACCTTGGTACAATCTTACCGGCGGTTTTCCCGGCTGTTGCTGAAGAGTTTGATCATGTCGGAGAGAAAGAGTCTCCTCACTTCCATAAGCTCGGCACTAGGGGAGGAATTCTTCAGTAGAGTGGCCACCACTTTCAGAATCACTGCAACCAGAAGACATTAGTATTGAATTAGCATAATAGATTCACTAATCAGATGCAGATACAATGCTAGCAATGTTTGAGCTAGTAGCCATATTGAGCAATACGGCATTAGTGGAATTAGCATTAATATAGCCAACGGGGACTTACTGGGATTCTGGATCTTGATGGTGGAGTCGGGCTCTGGGTGTGGTTTGTGGACCACCTGAGTGCACACCTGCTCCGTCAGAATCTGCAAACAAGACAATAAGCACTCAGGGTCATGGCGTTGCCATGGTAACGTGGCAGCGCAGGCGAGCCGGCCAATCACATACCTCGTACAGAGTGTTGTAGGTGGTGATGGAGACGGTGTTGGTGTGCATCATCAGCCTCTCGCCCAGCAGCGTGAACAGACTGTGTGTGTGCATGATCTCTACCTTCCTCCTTAACACACACACACAAATAAGAACAGGGTCACAACTGGTCTTCAGAGGAGGAACAATGAGCACCAACACGAGAAATTAAAAAGTGAGACATGAGAAGCGGAAACATAAACGACTCAATTAGAGCGCATCGTTAAGGGGCCGAGTTGACTGCCAAATCTCAGATTTGACGATTAGCGCTTTCAACGGCATTTTAGCTTGACGACATGTGACTGCACTGCATTTATCATGAAACACAGTTTCTTTCAGCAATCATTAACTGGTGTAAATAATAAAAAAATACAACTTAGTAAGTTAGTCCTCAACCAAAATATGATTTAATTATAATCACGATAATAATAGTACGTATTGAAATGTTTTTTTTTTTTAATGCCTGACCTTTGGTTGCCATGGCGACAGTGGTTACACATTGTGTTTAAATCTGTGCAGCAATAAACAGCTGGCAGCAAAGCAAACCTGCGTCTACCACTGAGACGCAGTCACATGACCCATAACCTGCGGGATCACGACTGACAACGCAGTTATTCCACCTGGTGTTGACGGGAGCATTTAATTCGCGTACAGGTGAGCAATACGCAGGTTGAGATGAAGAGAGAAACGAAGAGGGAACTGACTTGTGACCGAGGTGTTTGAGGAAGTAGCCGAGTACTTTGAGGGCCTGAACTCGGATACTCTCGCTCTTGGAGGCCAGTAGCTTGCAAATCACCCTGACACATGGACACACATGAAAGTGCAATTACAGAACTTGATGATGTCAGAGTAAGGTTTAAAGTTGGTGAGATATCATGTTTGAATGACAACCATACACCTCCCCAGAGAAGACGTTGCAGATAATGTATTCGACAGCACCTTACCTGATTCCGTTCCGCTGGTCGAAGGCAGGTATCATGGATGCCGGATGCTCAGACATGAGCGCAACCAGCAGCTGCAGCACATCATGGATGTTCTCATCCTGTGAGGGAACGAGACAACACTTGGATTGTAAAGAGCAGCAGGAGGTGGGGGAGAGAAAAATATGCCATGATTATCAGCGCCCGGAACATTTTGTTCTCTTCTATGTTTGTTCTTCTTGCTGACTCATGCTCGCTTGGACAGATCATAACAACATCATCTCCACATCGCTCTGCACTCACCTCATGCATGGTCAACAAGTAGTTGAGTATACTCTGCAGCTCGTCTTCCTTCACGCCCCGGTCCTAAATAGATAAAAACACTTACTTCAAAACCTTCACCACTTGTTCTAGTTATTGTTCTTATTCCATCTCAAACATAACCACCTGTGTCCCCTTCCGCTACGCAGCCAAGATAACGACTACTTAGGGTGTATGCACTTATGCACTCAAATGGACCCTTCAATAACTACACTGTGCACACTGTGTACTTTTTGACGCTGTAGTGCTGGCCCAAATCTATGACTGTCATTGCACACTTCTTGGAAATGAAGATTGCACACTCACCATTTTGAGCTTTTTGCATACCAAGTACTGACAGTGCACTGATTTTTGCCCTATGCTCAATGCACTTATGCACTCAAAAAACTAAGGAAAGGCAAATATTTATAACGCACAATTTGGACACAAAGTAATTGAAAGTGATTGCCAGAAAAGAAGGATACAATCGCGTCATAAAACATAAAATCATAACTTCATAAAACCAAAACATTAAAAATTAATTAAAAGTGAAAAGAGCAGATGAAATACTTTCAGTTGTCATATGCACACCTGAACATAAGTGTTTTCAGCTTGGATTGAACATTGCTAAATTTGAGCATTGTTGCACATCTTGTGGAAGGCTGATCCAGATTTTGGCAGCATAAAACCAAAACGCAGCCTCACACAGACTCTGGGCACCTGCAGGAGACCACTCCCTGAGTTTCTCAGAGACCGAGATGGTTCATGTGGCTCAAGTATGTCAGAGATTTACTTAACACAAGACCATGGGAAGATTTGTACACAAGCAGAGCTGTTTTAAAGTATATTCTCTGAGTGACAGGAAGCCAGTGCAGAGATCACTCTGCTACTACTGATCACTCTACTAATATGGTCATATTTTCTGGTTCTAGTCAGGACTCTGGCAGCAGCATTATAGATGTACTGCAGCTGTTTTACAGCTCGTTTAGAGAGACGGTGAGAAGGGTGTTACAAAAGTCTAACCTGCTGAAGACAAAAGCATGGAACAAGGAAAGTCTCTCTAAATCGGGTTTAGACGCTATTCCCTTGGTTTGGGCAATGTTTTTGGTGGTAAAAAGCTGATGTTGATTTAATGTAGCATTTAATGTTCAGGTCTGAGTCCATTAATACCCTCTAAATTTCTAACCTAAAGATTAGGTTTTAGATAGAGAGTCTCAAGGTGACTAAGAACACTTTCTATTTCTTTGTGTAGGCCAGAGACAATAATTTCAGTTTTGTCAGAGTTTAGCTGGAGGAAATCGTTTTGCATCCACATACAGTGTGGAGGCTACCTTGAGTATGAGCTGCTTCAGGAAGAGAAGCATGAAGGCTCGCAGAGAGATGATCTCTTTTTGGGATGGTCGGGGTCCATCTGCACACACACACACATTTATACTGGTGAGAGTAAGGCATTAATATTTGACTGACATGTTTGCACTCACAACATGAAAACAAAAAAAGCATCTGATGTGTAAGAGTCGTGAGAGAAAAATGTAACAAACAAAAATGTAACAAGCATTGCCTATACTCCTAATACAGGATTTATGATGCCACCACTTCACCCTGGAACAGACTAGATCTATTTCCATTATTTCCCATGGGGAATAGAAATGTGTTGCGTCCCACCCAAGACATCCCAACGTCTTAATTTACCCAAACAAGCTAATAATTCTCCTGGCGGCCACATCCAACCGCCGAAATCCCACTTGCCTGTTTTCTCTTTCACCGAAGGCCCCCCATATAAAAAAGGTGCACGTTGCAAGCCTTACTTGTCCCAGCAGGTTTCCAACAATAAACCTTTACGACGTTCTACTACACCTTGCTGGATCATCAGGTTATTTGACTGTAATTGGCTTTTTGCAAACAAGCTACATTGTGAGCTGGATGGTGTTCTCAGTAAAGGGAGCGAGGTGGGCGTGGTTTAGCAAAAGTGACAAATGCATCAATATAACCTTTGATCCCATTCATTTTGTGCAACACATTATTCACTGCAAGCTTACAACTAGTAATTGAATAGGTGCATAAAATAAAGTCTAATTATAAACCTGCTGACACTCAGTGACTAAGTCGACAATGAGGAAGTCCCATTTTGAGGCTGAGAGATGTGCTTGTGGGTTAGAGACAGATATAAGGTGTTGGAATTGCACTGCTGTTGATGTGTTCATGTAGGAGTAAAGTCATAAAAGCGTGTCAGACTGTGTGTGATTCTGTGGGGAGATTCACTGTGCCGTCGTCTGTCCTCATAACGGAGAGGCATGGCTTGCCATGATGCGTATGGGTTAATTATGTAAAAAAAAAAAAGGTAACGTAATTAATTAACACGCTATTTTTGACAGCACTTGTTAGATTATATCACTTTACATTACGTTACATTTTGAATGGTTTCATTTTGTCTTCTTATTGAATACATGTTTATATAAAAAGCTACCATGTTTATATCCATGTATATATTTTGGTACGTTTTTTTAAGGGTATTTAAGGGTATAGTTTTATCATGACTTGTTTAGGTAAAACTCCACCTAATATACCTAAAACAAAACTGTAGAATAAAGTGCAGAAAAAAACTAAATATAATAAACTCAACCATATATTTTATATTTAGATTCACAAACAAATTATACATTATTAATATAAAATACACACAAAAGATATTTAATTCATATCTGTTTAATACATTAATTCAGCTGGGGATAAGCGGCATAGAAAAAGGATGGATGGTATGTTTGTACATATTTCATTAGTAGCTTTTAATTGTATTTATTAATGTATGTAATTGTGTTAATTATTGTACTAGCACTCAACACAAGGACAATAACTACAATGTAGTATCTAAAAACTACTTACTTACTATAAATGAATGTTGGACTGCATTAGCACACAATAAAATACATGAATATGCAATGGAGCTTAATGTGGCCAATTAGCATGTAAATCATACATAAATTGCACCACAGCACACACACTGACAGTGTTATTGAGAGTGCATGCAGGTGTGTGGGCATATTTTTGACTTGACAGACTGTTAGCGTGCTAAAAGCGTTATCAGCGGCGCCTTATGAGGCTAAATCCCAGCAGTCAAACAGCAATGTTGCCTCCAAACACAAAGGCCCCCTCACAGCTGCCAATCAAGTCTGTCAGTCACCATGGCAACCTGGCATGCACACTCAGAGCCAGAGGCGGGTCTGGGGCGAAGTTGACAAAATTAAACATGTAACTGGCTGATTCTTTGCTTGCGCTGTCAGCGCCTTACCGAGGCCTTTGGGCGCAATACCGCTGCACTCCAGGGGGTTGACGGCCCAGTAGTAGTACTTGAGTGTGTGCATGAGCTGCAGCACGGTGCCTACGCGTCTGATGGTGGAGTAGATGGTGGCTGTGCCGATGAATTCGGACGATAGGTAAGTGTAAAGCGACAGCTGCACCTGCAACATGAACACATATGATGACATTAATGCTTCGGTCAATAATTAAAATTTAAACTGTTGTGAAACTTGTGATCAACGGTTTAGCATTAACTTCCTTACACAACACATTGACACACATATTATAACCGTTTCTACAAACAATGGTAGTGCTCCCTATTTGGTGGCCTCCATCACTCCCTCCCTCTGTGCACACTCCACAGAACGTGCACAGATTTAAATCTTGGAGGTCATTAGCGCTGGGAGAAACAAGGACCAACCTTAACGAGCTAGTGTGTTGGATTGAGCTCGTTTGGCGCAAATGGGCGCTTCATTATGTTACGTTCTCTGCCCTGAGATGATGATGTCTTTTTGTGTACTTAAAGCCGAGATCACGAATGGATTGCATTTCTTCCTTAGCTTTCATTAAGCACCAGCAGAGTTACTGTAGCGAATAATGTTAACGATAGCGGACACAATGACGCTCAGCGGGAGGCACAGCAGACAGTTGAATGAAAAAGTTTATTTGTGCCACACGGGCCAGGAAAGAAGCCATTCTTTTGGTGCAAATCCAGGTAAGGGTTTGGGTGGACAATTTTTGTTTCAGTCTTTCTGCATTGGGGTCAAGGCTTGCAGTGAGCAGCAGATGGAGATGTGGTGAAAAAACCTTGCTCTGTGCATCCCAGTGGAATATGCTGTCAACCCAACAACACAGATAAACTTAGAAGTATTTGGCCTCGGTGGAGGTTAATTATGCTTGCTTATTTTAACATCCAACACACAAATTGAGGGAAAACATGGGAAAGGGTACAAAATAAAAATTAGGATTGGGGTTGGGATTGGGGGAGGGCTGTTTTTCTGGCCTTGGCTGTCCGGTGATGTCATATCCTGCCTGCTTACAGCTGGCTGATGAATAGCTAATAATCTCGGCCTCTTAGTCAGTCAGTCAGTAAAAACACATATGATAAATAAATTAATCACAAATGAAAATGAACCGGGTAATTTTGGCGGCCTCCATGTACGTATTGTGCATGTGTAGGAAGTTAGAATTGCTACATGCAGATTTGTATATTAAAGACCTTTTATGACCTTTTACCTTTTATGTTAATAATTGAACCCTACTAATATTTTCCATGTACTGTCTTTTATTTTGACAGTGTAATAACATGTTCACGTCAGCAGAAGGTGCGTAATTCAGTAGGCAGCCAACTCTTGGCCAAGCACCACTGACTAACAAACAAGCTCCGTCATGAGAAGACACTAACTTTGGATCTCTCTCTATTGTTTCACAGTCATTTATATTGACCATACAGCGCTCCCAGTGGTTTAGTTGGTCTAAAAAAATGTTGACAAAATCAATTTGTGGGACAATAAACATTTCAAAATGCACCTGCATTGTTTTGTGACTCAATTAAATTAAAGTTTGTGTGTCCAGTGATAATTATTCAAAGTATTAAAAAAAAAAAAAGTTAAAATCTCCTCTTGTTCTCATGAACCCAATCTTGTGCGTCACCTTGTTTAGTGCGTTGGGTGTCTTGTCCTTTTCCAGGGGTATACTGGAGCCTATCCCAGCTAACTTTCTGGTCTAGAGGTAGGGTACACTCGGCACTGGTCACCAGCCAATGGCAGGGCACATATAGACCATGAGTCTACATTCATACCAAATGAACAATTAGTATCTCAAGTTAACCTAACATGCATGTTTATGGAATGTGGGAAGAAGCCAGAATATGCTTAAAAAATCCACGCACGCACAGGAAGAACATGGAAACTCCACACAGAGATGTCCAACGAAAATTCAAACCCAGATCTTCCAGCCAACATCCAAACCACTAGGCCACGATGCAGTTAATTTTTTTCCCCCCAAGTATTATTTTTTAATTATTTATATACTGATACTTATCCTATGTTTTATAAATTGTGTTCTACAACCCCCAGACGTAAATAAATATGCACTTTATATCTCCATCACTGCTGTAAAGACACATTGACACACACTGATTAATCCCTGTTATCCAAGCCTTCCTCATTCACTCCAGCTTGTTTCTGCCTCCTGGCTCCAAGACGTGAGGAGCCAATCCCATCTCAGGGCTGGCGACGGAGAGCATCAGGAACATAACGGAGGTGAGAGCGGACAGGCCCCCCTCGGGAACGCCAGAAATAATCTCATCTAGTTCAACAGCAGATGGAGGAGACAAGCCAAACATCTTCCTCCTGTCACAGGGTCTTTGCTAACATTCTTCTCCTTGATTCTGTTGCTTCCAAGCAAGATGAGTCACTTTCTGTTCAAGTCTTTGCACTAACCACCACCAAAATCTCACACTACAATTCCACCACGTGGTCCAGTACAGTTTCAAGTTAAGAAGTGTAAATACCCATGTGTTGTGTGTGTAAGACCATAATCAATACCCCGGACAACCAAGGAGGACATCTCATCTTCTTGCTTTGTTTTTTTTGTCTTCTATCCATAAAATTGGTGAAAATTGACCACATCAAACATGTACAAAAAAGACTATGATTGTGCTGCGAGACGTTTCTCAACCACATTTTCACTCACTTTCTCGGATTAGCCTGCAATTTAGCTCCAGGTTCCATTTGTTAACGTTCATACCTTCACCTAAATTCCTTTTTATTTCCATAAATCTATCTTATTTGGGGACCGTGACACATATTGACACAGACATAGACATCATACCAATGGTGTCCAAGCTTTTGTCACAGAGGGCCGCATATGGAAAAGGCAAAGGCCATTTTGATACTTATTTTGCAAAATCAATACCATCTGCCCCAATAGCTGGACAGAACAAAATATATATTTTATATATATCAGGGGTATTATCAATTAAAATATTCAAACGCAAATAATCACATTTGTGCATAGGTAACTCTCAATTAATTATCTATAATAAGTAGGGATGTAAATGATTTGATTTGCAACAACAATAACTACAACAAATTTTATGTAAGGGGATCAATTTTGCAAATATAAGCAATGATTTTATTTAAAAAATAATATACAGTTAGAAATCCCCCAGTTTTTTTAATGTTTAATGTGAGCGGCAATTTGTCCCACTTTGTTTGATGGTCATTGAACGTACCTTCTCCCATGCGCACATACTGTAGGTCAGCTAATATTATACTATACTGTTTCTTTCACCTCATACTGTGTTTGCTTCCAAATGCTGATACTATGTGGAAATGCATAAATAAAAGATTCGATCACCTTATTGAGTTCTAACGTGTATATTTGTGTGGCACACCTCGCTTAAAGACAAAGTAGTCCTGGTGGATGGTGGCTCTGTGTTCTCTTTGTCCTTTTAATTTGATGTTGTTCCTGTCATAGTTTTTCACAACACTTAATAAATAAGATACATCAGATCGCTATCAAGTATGTATGCTTTTCCGAGATGCTAAAATCTTTCCTGGTGGCTAGATACTTTTACTAGCTAGACTAGGTAGCATGGCGATTGCTATTTACAGCCTTTCTCCACTTTAGCCGCGGTCGTCACAATGAGCCCGAAAAAAAGCAGCTTATTATACCTTGCTGTTTAAACCAACAATCAGAGGAGAGATGGCTCCCATCTAAAACAATTGTTATTTGGGACACTCGTATGGCAGAGTATGACTGCTTAAGACAATAACAACATTACCTGCACTGCCCCAGTTGGTGTAATCCGTGACAATTCCACTCACAGCGACAGTAGACACACATATATCTTTGGTCTTGTGAGAGCCATCTGCCAGGGCTTTGAAGATACATTTACCAATGAAAATACCCTTCTCTTCCTCCATTTCTGCTCAATATTTGTTCCCGCTCGTGTCCATTAATCAGGCTTCAAAATAATTAGTGCAATTAATGGACACTTTTGTTAAACCAGTGGTTTTCAAACTGGGGGGAGCGCCCCTTTGGAGGGGGGCTTTGAAGGAGGACGTGGCAAAAAAAAAGTTCAGGAACCACTGAGTTAACGCATCATCAATACTTTTTAACTTTGACAGCCTTTGAGAGAGAGGGAGAGACAGAGATAGACAGATACAGTATGTACATTTATATGTAGTATATATAGTGTATATATATATGTACATATACTGTATATGTATGTATATCGCTCTCTCGCAGCCAATAACAAAACAAGCTGTGGCTGCAAATGGCCCCTTGGCCGTAATTTGGACACCACTGTACACAGACAGAGACGAGACCTTGGCAGGTGTGTGTATCCAGATGGCAGCGTTGAACAGGACATGGTCACACAGCTGTTTGAGGAGCGGCGCACCGTGAGGCAAACCATCCAGGTACTTGGCGAAGGACAAGAACTGCTCCAGCACGGCCCGTGTGATGTGGACCCGCGACGACTTGACATAGGGTGCAAAAAAGTGAGTGAGTACCAGAAATCAGACATGTAGAGCTAATGCTAACCAAGCTGACAACTTTTCTACAGACCTTCTCCAGGAGGTACCCAATCACCAGAAAGCCTTTGCCCCCCAGCATCTGCTCCTGCATGGCCACTGAGCTTTTGAGCAGCTCCACCAGAAAAGCCAGCAGTGTGGCGCTGCAGGAGATCAGAGTGGAGAGGGTTATAGGTCAAAAACACCCGAAAGGAGTGTTATGTGATTGTGTGTTGGCCTCTCACCACACGCTAGTGTCGATGGCGCTGTCGTTAAGTTGCTTGTAGTCCAGCTGGGCAAAGAGCGGGAAGAGAACTTGGATTCCACCAATGGAGTGGATAGCGCTGTGAATGGAGTGTGTCACGATGGCCTTTACATCCTGCAAGGACACACAGCTTGTTAGTTTTAACCCACACATACTTAACACATGGACCCAGGAGGCAACAGGAGGCACACGAATGTTGAATGGGGCTATAAATGTGGGACTAGTAATGAATGTTGTATGTGTGGACATACTGTGAGGGAAAAAAACTATTTGAACCCCAAAAATCCAGAAAAATACGTTTCAAAAGAGTTCTAAAATAATTTGCATTTCCATGAAGGAAATAGTATTTGATCCCCTATCCGTCAGCAAGATCTCTAGCTCCCAGGTGGATCTGGGAGGTGGAGCTGACATTGGCAGCCCTCTCAGCTCGTTACCTGTATAAAAGAGACCTGTCCACAGACGCAAACAATCCAGATGCCAAACTCTGCATCTGAAACATAAATTAACTGAGAATCTCCCTCGGTCTGGAGCTCCATGCAAGATCTCACCTCGTGGAGTTTCAATGATAATGAGAACGGTGAGGAATCAGCCCAGAACCACTCGGGAGGAACTTGTCAATGATCAAGGCAGCTGGGACCATAGTCACCACAAAAACAGTTGTAACAGACTACGCCGTGAAGGACTGAAATCCTGCTGTGCCCGCAAGGTCCCCCTGCTCAAGAAAGTCCATCTACAGGCCCGTTTAAAGTTTGCTTTAGCTGATTGAGCTGAGGTGTGCAGCTGCAGGTACCTAACTACAGTAAGCTATAAAGAAATAAAAGCAAGAGCATGTCTTGGTAATGGTCAAGTATGAATGTTGTTGGCGATGTGAAGCACACAAAGGAGTAGGCTCTTGAAAGCTCAACTTGGGTGTCCCCCTTTGACCTTCAGCATTCAGGTGGAACATTTCACCTTTAACAAGACGGCGTGCGCTAACGAGAGAGCAAAATGGATGCGGCACCACCCACCTGCAGCATGAGTGCGTGCGGAGAGTGGACAAAGATGGAGGCGTTCTCCCGCGGCGAGGACTCCAGGCACAGCTGAGCGTCGGTGGCCTTAGCGTTGTATGTGAAGGAGATAGAGCTGGCCAGCTTGCCGTCATACAGCACCTGTTTGTGGTGCTCGGCCAGGTGGATGTCGCTCTCTGACTTGAATTTGAAGGTGCTCTGTACAGAGGGGAGGGTCATGGTTAGCCGAGAAACACCCAGAGAGAGACGATGGGTGCGGGGACATCTGTGAGGCCTCGGTCAAATCTGCTTAACGAAGTGATGAGCCCAAACAAGGCGGCATTAGCCCTAATAATAATTTGATGAGTCCAAAACGAGAGGGAGAGGCAGCATGTAGTACTCAAAAATATATATTACTTTTGTTTCATTCAATTTCATCAAAACATAAATGCTGTTTGCGCCTGATATCAAAGTAGAATTTCTCCATCTTTTGTTTTAGCTTCCCATAAAAATAGCAAATTTTCCACACGTATAGCGAAAAGTAGAGTTTCCTTGTTGTAGATAACTACTAAGTATCCCACTGGGCAGCGTACAGTAAACAAAATGACAAATGACGATGAAGAGTACCAGCAGTAGCGCAGCCCTAGGCTTTCTGACAGAGAAAAAGATGTTACTTCATTAGGAAGACTTCTTTGGAAGACTTCTGTGTGTTGTTTTAACCTCGACTGTATACTGCAAAATAAATTAACTACAATGTGCTTCCTACCTTCTTAGCCGCTCATGCTAATGAGAACGGTTCAGGTCGCAGCACCTGCTCGCCAAGTCAGCTTTACGCGCCTGCACAAACAAGCTGTAGCGTGGCCTGTGGTGCTCAAGTGAGCAGATGGCGAGGCGTTGCGGTGTGTCCCGCCAAGCAGTAGCGGTGGTGATTTATAAAAAGTGCCAGAACAAAGAGATTGCAAAGCCTCATTAGGATCATTTCTAAAAAGGCCTTGTCTTTTTACACGAAGTTCACCAGTTAGCCCAGATGTGTTCAAAGTGCAGCTCAGGGAAAATTTGCAGCCCACAGCTCAATTCTTACCTGTTACCAGTTACAAAAAAAAAAACGAAAAATAAAAACAGCTGACTTGCAGACTGATTTTTTTCCATCAGTCACTTGCAGTCAGGGGAGGCAGAGCCTCACTTGCCATTGTAAAAAAACACAACATAAAATAAATATTTATATATTACATCGTATTATAAATATATTTTATGTATGATTGTACTTTTGCTGCACTGTGAGCGAGGCTTCTCGGCTTTGCCCAGAAGCCCCGTCTACCGCCTGAGAGCACAATGAGTTGTCCTATGGCGCCTGCCACTGTCAGATGTCGCTAATAACATAATGTTGCAGAAACATTACTTTCTTACTGTTTCCCTACAGCCTGTATAATGGCTGCAATGTAAGTGTGACAAGATTAGTCTAATAACCGGACAAAAAAAAAACATAGAAATGTTATAGGGGAGGCACGCATTGATGAATCCTGAATAGAGCTAGATTTCAATTACATTTTTATGCTCGGCTGATCAGACTTTTTCAACAAAGTATCAGAACTTTTCCTCAAGAAGGAGGGTCCATGTACTTTATATACAGATAAAAGATAAGAACGCAAATGTTTACCAGATCATCAAAAATGTATAAATGGATAAATGTCTTTTTTTTTGGTTATCCTCTGAAACGGGCAACCTGTAGTAACATTAAAAATCTCCAAAGGACATTAGCTTTCCTTGGTCTTTTCTGTACACGACCCTGATTTATATTTGTGCTCATAAGTTTACATACCCGGGCAGAATTTAGGATATCATGGCCATTTTTCAGAGAATATGAATGATAACACAAAAACTTTTTTTCACACTCAAGGTTAGTGGTTGGGCGAAGCCATTTATTGTCTTAAATCATAATGACAATACAAAAAATCCCAAACGACCTTGATCAAAAGTTTACATACCCTGCTGATTTTGGCCTGATAACATGCGCACAAGCTGACACAAAAGGGTTTGAGTGGCATCCTTACCTGTGACCTGTTTATTGTAAACAATGTGTGCGCACAAAAGGTTTCTAAGTTTCTGGGCTCCCGACAGCCCCTAGCATTTTTTGTTCAGTGGTGCACTGATGTTTCTGGATTCTGAGTCGTGGGGAAAGCAAAAGAGCTGTCAAAGGATCTACAGAAAAAGGTAATTGAACTTTATAAAACAGAAAAGGGACATGAAAAGATATCCAAGGAACTAAAAATCCTGGAAATACCTTCTGCTGAAACACAGGACTCTTTGAAAAAATGTGGTGCGGCTGTTTCAAAATGGGCTGCATTGTTGAGTCGCCAGAAAAAAGCCATAACTTACCAAATGCCAGAAAGTAGCCACCTCGCAATAAACACAGAGACAAAAGCCTAAAATCTTCTGGAACAAAGTCATTTGGAGTGATTTGGACTTTCTGGCCACAACCATAAACGTTACATTTGGAGAGGAGTCAACAAGGCCTATGATGAACAGAACACCGTGAAACACGGAGGTGAATCGCTGATGTTTTGGGGATGTGTTTTGATTGATGGCAAAATGAATTCAGCATGTCAGCATCAGAAAACACTGGAGGAAAATTTGCACTCATCAGCAGGGAAGCTGTGCATGGGAAATATTTGGACCAACACACAAGGCCAAGTCCACCTGTCATTGGCGACACCAGAATAAAGTGAAGGTTCTGGAGTGGCCGTCTCAGTCCCCTGTACTCAATATCATTGAGCCACTCTGGGGGGGGGATGTCAAATGTGCAGTTCATGCAAGACAGCCCAAGAATTTACAGGAACTGGAGGCTTTTTGCCAAGAAAAATGGGCTGCTTTATCATCACAACTTCATCCACAACTACCACAAGAGACGTCAAGCTGTCATTATTGTTAAAAGGGGCAATACAAGGTATTAAGTACTGGGGTATGTAAACTTTTGATCAGGGTCATTTGGGAATTGTCTGTTGTCATTATGATTTAAAAAGCGTAAACAACAATTGTTTGACAATAAATGGCTTCACCCAACCACTAACCACGTGTGTAGTTTTTGTGTTCCCATTCATATTCTATGAACAATATCCAAAAAAACTGATGCCAGGGTATGTAAACTTATGAGCACAACTGTAGCTCATTTTCCTGTATTTATATGTAAATCTTAAATGTTTAATTTAATTGAAGCAGTGCAGCAGAGGCAGCGGAGTCCAAACTGTGATCCGGGAGGGCATTTTTATCATGCAGCTTGTTTTTCATTGTCCCTCAGCATCTTGTAAAAATAAAATGAGAAATATTATTACACATTACACTATAATATTATCACCTATAACACAAAACTAATAATTTTGTTTTGTTCAGGTAGCTGAGCATATATTGACCAACATTAAGTTGTTATTGTACATAATATATAGGAATAGCTCCCACATCCTTCTTGCTGGAAAAAGTTTGGACACCCCTGCTTGACGGCAAAGCAAACTTTAAAACAACCAGCACTGCAGTCCTAACTCTGAATGATTGACAGCTTAACTAGTCCCAGCATCCAGACAGGACATAGTCGTACCTTGTAGCCGGGTCCCAGCTGGTGGATAGCGAAGATCTGAGCGGGATTGAGAGCCTCACTGAACACGTAGATGGCACCCAGCTGACCGCAGAACACCCTGTTGGCGTCGGCCGTCTCAGAAGAGCCCAGGAAGCACTTGTCATAGCTCTGAGGAGGACGCACACAAGACAAAACGTTTCCTTTGTGACCTTAGGTAAACAAGGTCATGTGGCGTTCCAGGATGGATGATAATGTTATCCACCAACAATCACAATACTTTTTGCTGGATTACACCTTCTGGAATGCTTCATGCAGTAATGTGTCAACTTGTGAAGGACATCCTGCTTTGTCTTGGCGCTCAGGCAACAACATGTTGGAACGCGGCCCAAGGGCAACTCCGCCCCCTTGCCAACCTACTGTTGCAGACCTGAGACACCGGCCAACATGCCCACACGAAACAGTGGCACTCGTGCGCCACAGCTACTGCTGAGGATGTAGCAAACACTGAGGATGTTTATTGCGGTTCTCACGTCATTGGTGTTGACGTGCCAGGCCATGTCGCCGTAGGACACCAGCTGACCGTTGACGTAACATCGAATCTCTGAATTCCTCCAGCGGTTGTAGATGTGAACGATGCTGATCATGTACCACTGAAACACACACACAATGAATCAGACTAACAAAGTCAACATGTCAGCCATGTACTGTACATGTAGCCATAAAACCAAACTGACATTTCAGTAATATGACTCTCAGGAGAAAGTTTACAACACAAGTGTGTGTGCGTGTGGGGGTGTGAGTTCAACAAACACACACGTGCACATGCACACACACTCACACGCACGACTGTGCACCTTGACGAATTGTTGAAGACTCCTAAACTACTGAAAAAGAGAACCTGAGGGAACTTATTTAGGTGCTGAATATGTTCTAGCAGATCAGCAAAAACCACGGTCAAGTTAAGTCGGTGCACGTGACAAAGTGCTGACGCTGAATGTGCACGTACCTAATTGACACGCTTATCTTCACACTCGTGATGTGATTGCAGCTAACGAAGAGAAGCAGGGTTAAATCAATAGGGTTCCTGCTCCTATATGGAAAAGCAATCGATAATTGGTATAATTGGTTTGGCCCAGTCAACGTAAAAAATGTACGCCATAATTTTGTCTCAGTTTGCGCACACTTTCTGGTTAGCATACATTATGGGTCGCATCTTGTCATGCATAAGGGTTTTTGGCCAGGGCTGCCATTATACAACTCCTTTTTAGCTTTTAGACTCCTTTTTAGACTTTTTTGCAGATTTCTTTTGGGTTTGTTTGCCTTGAATCTTTATTTGACACAAACCTAAATATAATTTGATGCATGGAGTGATATGGATAAAGATGACAGTTTTATAGGCTAGTGTGGATTCCTGCAGCAATACGGGACAAAGTGCGTCGGTTGTCGGCTCAATACGTGTGTTGGGAAGCCTATGTGACACAGCACACATGCACATTCATGTCATGTTTGTGTTGTAATGACAGGAACTGATCGGCTTTGAAAGGCATTTATCGACATATGCTTATCACGTTTTAGATAAAAAACGGTCAATACCAATCGGTGGCCGATCAATTGGAACATCACTAGTTTTAATGTATTTTTATTACAAAACGTCCTTGTTAGAACAGGAACCGGAAGTCAGCTCTGTAGCTCGTCCAATGACATCATCAGGGTTTAACTCTCAAAAACGTGAACACAAAACAAGTTTTTATTGTTTTACTAAGTGCATATACGTAAATGACGATATGAAAGGGATACATGACCATTGAGGGTTACTTTTACCTTCATTGAAGAGGTAACTGTTCCCAAAGACACCATGTGGCAGCAAGATTAACACGGACACCACCTTCTTGTTTTGTCATGAGTTATTTATTTAATGTAATAGTGTTTTTCACCCTCTTCATCAAAATGCTGGCATTTAGAAATTAGTTTGGCTCCATTTTGGGTTACTGAGGTGAGAAACACTGTAGAAACAAGTGATGGCAAAACAGAAAGATGTGTCTTTGGGAACAGTCACATCAAGAATCATGTCCCTCGTGAAAGTAAAAGTAATCTTAAATGTTCCTCAAATGTTTGAATAATGTAAAACTACAACTGTAATAATATGAAAATGTGTTCTGTGTTAAAGGTTTTGGCTTTCTGAAACAGATTAAAAGCATTTCCATGATATCTTAAGGGACAAATTGATTTGGTTAGTGTCTGAATCGGTTAATCAGACTGTCTGGAACGAATGACCAAGCTTCCACTGTACAGTATACCTTCTTGACGCTTATCTTCCAGTCGCTTGTATATATTTGTTGTGTGCGTGACTCTGTCTCTCACCTTGCGTGGCTGGAAGTCGTACTTGACACAATGCTGGAAGCCTTTTCCTTTGGACTTGAGGGAGGTCACAATGAGACAGTTCCCCACAAAGTGAGCAGAGTAGCCGATTCCTTTACTGGTTCGAAAGCTGCAAGAGAATTGGCACAATTGAAACAAATTTTGCTGTGATTTTTATCTATAGCGGGGAAAAGAAGTATTTGAGCCCCACTGTCAAACATGGAGGTGGAAATATTCAGCTTTTGGAGATGTTTCTCTAGCCAAAATCCCTCCAGAGATGTTTGCAACCCCTAAATGCCTGACCTCTGTGTTTGCCAACAAGGCTGTCCAACCAACCACTATACTACCTATACCAGGGTATTTGTAAAACCACATATTTCTCCCTCTCTGTTTATGAAAAAAATTGTGTCCACACAACCTTGTATTTAAAAAAAACTGAAACTCACGTAACCGAATAAATGCACTGGGAACCACAATCATAAGCATGCCAAACCTGTAGACGGCAATAGTTACTAAAATTCTATCCAATCAGAATCATCCTCTGTCATCCCTTCACTTCCGCAAAACATAAAACATGGCGACGGGCTGGTTTCTTCTTAACTGACAAGGAGGCCGAGTTGCTTCTAAATGTTGTTTTAGAATAAAAAGTCATTAGCAAAGCAAAAAGCGCTTGAACAAAAGCTCCAACCAACACAGTTCTGACAGCATCCATGTTGTTTCTAATGGAAATACAGTTTACGTGTGACGTCAAAGCATATTTTGTCACAGGAAGTGACGTTTGGAAACATAAAACTCAGATTATTTGTGTCCAAACCTAAATGTACAACCAGAGTTTTCTCCAAATCTACACTTTGGTTTTTAGTGCCATATATCTGCGGGCTCGTGTGGATGATAGGCCAAACCGTGGAAAACTAACTTTTATGAGATACCCGCCTACGTGCGGACAGGGCATCAGTCATATTTTGCAATACAATTGAGAAATTGAGTATCAAACTTGCCCGTGGGCAGTCCATCCGAACTTGATATGCAGCCCGCGAGGATTGACATGAGTCAATGTTATTCATTAACAGTAAGTACAAACCTCCACTGAGCTAACAGTAAGCTGGTCATAAAGAGATATGAACAGGGAGGTCACTAGACAGAACACTATCTATATTCACGGTGCTAACACACAAAACTAAACAAAAAATTTATGGCAAAACATGTAACAGGTAAGTAAACACATGTAGGGAAACTACTATGGTAAATAATTAACATACATACTACTACAACTAATAATAATAATAAACAATTTTAAAGACATATCTTCAGCAACTTTTTACAAACCAAATACCACAATGCATGCATGCTGGCATCACTCCACAACCATGGTTGTGACAAAATATCTATATATCAAACTATCGCAATATTAAACCCCATATTAAACCCTACTGTGCATAAATAATATCTTTCGCTATGTATCTTTTTAATTGTTAAAATATCACCGTTCCTTCTCGGCAAAAGCAAATAAAGAAATAAATAAACAAATGCTGTGTAATACACTAGCGAAGAATGGAAAGATAAGCCAGCATAGTTAGGTCAAAAGTGTGAGCTCACTTTGGCTTTAATAGCACGCATGTGACAATGCTGCATAAAACCTTGCAGTGTGGGTTTGCAGAAGTGTCTGACAAAAATACAACAAAGGGGCGCCACAAAAGTGGTGGCAGTAGATTACGTTTTACATTGTAGTGCCTTATCCGGTCAGTCTGTCTGTTACAGTGAATATGTCACTAATAGCATTACTACACTAAATATTTATGTTTGATATGCTTGTACTTTCCGGAGTTGATCTACTTGAGAGACATGAGATGTTGTGTTTTCTGAATGAGTTTTAAATCGCTGTACTGTTTGTCAAGACACCTTAAATAAAATCCAGTTTAAACTCATTTTGTTTGCAGCATTGCTACTTGCATTCTGGTGAAAATATGCTGCAAAAAATCCTCCCATTTCTATATGGCTTGTCCTCATTAGGGTCATGGGTAAGCTGGAGCCTATCCCTGCTGAATGTATTGCTTTGGTTCACCCTATCACCGTATCAAGGTACTGTCATTATTTTGAGCCATGCATTGCGTATCGTACCGTATCGTGAGGTACTCTGAGATTCCATCCCTACTCCCAATATTTCAGGCGGCCCATCTTCAACCAGACCCTACATCCAGCGACCCACAGGTAAATCGAGTTTGAGACCCCTGGTTAGTGTCTCTCTGTGCTACAATATAAGTTATGTATTGTTCATATTTTTGTAAGAGGATCAGGTTACAAAATCAGAATATATACTTATTCAACTCTCTCTTCTTCACGTTCCTCTTTGCATTGTCCACCATTTAAAGCCTCATCCAGCATAGTCTTCTTTCCAGAACAGAACACATTTCACCGCTTAGAAAAGCCCCAAAAGGACATGCCATGTTTCATTGCCTGTGTGCAAATATAACTTCCTCCTCCTCCTACTCCCAGGCGAGTGTCCGCTACACATGTTATCTCTACTTGGAGACCACTATCACACCAGCAAGATGGAGGAGGACAAGCATCTGCTGAAGGGTGATAAGACCCTGGCCAGAGGGGGGAGAGGAGGGCACACACTCAGTGCTTCGGCCATCTGACAAACAGTTGCCAAGGAAACAGAGGGGCCTGAGCTCTCCCCATCCATCTATCCAGCCATCATTGTGTTCTCTTGTGGTGGAGAGGCGGGAAGGAAATCAAGCAAGTAAAAGAGGTCAACTCAAAAACAGTCAAAGCTAACGAGGCTTCAAGCAGTCTGGACAAAGGCCAGCACTGCACACACCTGATGACACGCTTGCAAAGCAGGACAGCGACATTCACAGTTCTCATCTCATCTCAGTTGATCTCATGAGACATGGCTTCATCATCTGAACCAAAAACTGAAAAGGACGGCCATGATGATTCAAATAGAATAATACTGGAATAAAAACAGAAGACCCCCCAAAAAAGATGCAGATGACCTAAGGACCAGGGGTGTCCAAAGCGCGGCCCAGTGTCTATTTGTGGATGCCCGCATCTTGCTTTTTTTTTTTTTATTAACACATTCTAAAAATTAAATCAGGTCATTACAGTGGAACTCGTTTAGGATGATGCCCCTCAGATTGCCTGACTAAATTTAACATGTAAGAAGTTGTCGACATAACCAACTAGCCATTTCATGCTCATTTACTTGTCATATTGGCCAGAGACGTGCAATAAAAACATTATTATTCAAATTATTCAACCTGCAACAGTTTGTTGACATGTGCATATTTTTATTTAGATATCTGTGTTTTCATATGATATTTTATATTTTTTGCTAACAGAATTGCTGCGTTAATTTTGTTGTATGTCTTGACAACCATAACAATAGAGCTATCGTAAATTATGCAAGACCTACTTCAGGTAGTTAAAAATCTAAAATAAAATAAAAAAAATGAAGTTAACAATACTACAACAATATAAAATGTAAACTGACCCATTTTTCATAGAAATGACCCCCTTGGCTGCCTAATTTTGTTGACAAAAGTGGTCGACCACATTTTAGTAGTACAAAGAACACAGGGCACCAGGACTTCATCACCTGGTCAACATAGACGAGTTGTCCACATAAGCAAGAGCAATTTAAAGCTGCTGTTTTCTGCAGATTAGGAAGGCGCTTGCATTCGAATGAGCTGCGAGCGTTACAGTCGCACCCTCTTCCCGTGCCTGACCATGTAAGCTACGCCTCACTAATAATACACACGTTCTAATAGTCATTATTGGTAAGAGACTTTGTGGTAGCCATTGGTGGTGGTATTTTTTTGTTTACTTTTGAGCTGGTAAAAAAAAAACAGCTTTTGTTCAGGTAGCTTAGCATGTCTTGACCTTGTGTCTTTAATGAACAAAAGGTGAAAAAGTGGCCCCTGCATCTGTTTTGTTTTTTCTGTGTTTGGACACCCCTGCCTTGGAGAAATGTGAATAATTCAAAGAGTAGTCAGAGTGAGAGAGAGCAAAAAGACATCACCAGGTGATGCACAACAGCATCAGCGTGAAGTTTTTTTCTCAGTGCTGATGATGAGTGAAATGTGTTACTCGGTCAGACAGGCAAAACAATGCCAGTGTCATAATGACCCTGCTGACAAAAATCGTGACTCGAGCAGGACTGACCAATAGAGGTACGGCTTGTCTTTGTCCACGTTGATGTTGTTGAGTGGATCCTGCCGGAACCACGTGTTGATGGTGAAGCCGTTCTGGTAAGGCCATTTGGCAATTGGGGGCAACGCGATAGCCTGCGGGAAAGACACACACACACACTCATTCTTACTTCTCATCGTCTTCAAAAGGTACAACTCATGTGAGGCTGGATCACATGAGGTGACTAAAGTGTTCCTAGGAATTACCGCTGCACTGCGCCCTGGGAAATTGAAGAAGGTGTCTGGGCCATGGCGCTGAGGCATCTGGTTCAACACCGACAACAACTTGATGGCGTGTCTCGGCTGCAGGAGCATGAGAAGGATGACGATAAGGAGAGGGATGAGGAGGAGAAGTGGAATGAGAGTGGAGGGGAACATGACATCAGTGAGCAGGAGATAGAGACAGATGAGAATGATGAAGAAGACGATGTAGAGTGAAATGAGAGATGAGGAGGGTGAGAACAGGAAGGATGGTGTGAATGATAATGACGTGAATGAGGATGAGGATGAGGATCAGGAGGGTGATGGAGATGAGTAGGAGTAGGATAAGAGCAAGGTGATGATTATGAGGATGAGGTAAATAAGAAGGATGATGATCGGGAGAATCATGAGGATGGTGATCAGGATGAAGAGTAGGACAGGGATGAGAATAAGTTGGAAGTTGGTCAAAAGGAAGGACAAGAGGAAGATGAGAAGGATGACAATGTCAAGGATGATGACAGGGAGAATGAGAAGGAGAATGAGAAAGATCATGACAAGCAGAACAATGAGGAGGAAGAGGAGGTGAATAAAGAAGATCCGAATCAGAGGGTGTTGAGGACGGGGTTAAGGATGAGGAGGGTAAGGAAAAGGATGAGAATAAGGCAGAAGCAAGCAATGACAACAAGGAGGATAATGATGAAGAGAAGAGTGATGGGAGAGTTGAAGATACAAAGGACCACCACGAGGAGCAATAGCACAAGAAGAAACGATGAGAATGAGGAGAAAATTTTGAGGTCAAGAAGCATTATGTGGACGATGAGGAAAATGAGGAAGACAATCGGTACGTTGATGAAAAGTAAGAGCAAGTGAGTGAGAAGGAGGACGAGGCGGAGGAGACGGAGAAGGAGATGATGGATGAGGGAGAAAAGAGTAATTGTCATTGACTTTGAGAAACACACTCTCAAAGTGAAGAGACAGTGTTTGTGACATCACAACTCCACCACAAACCACTGGATCAATAACTCTTCAATCAGCTACACCACATCAATACCACGGAAACCCCCCATTCAGCCAACTGTCCGTCTGAGGAGCGGAGGTTGCTTGAGTGAGGAGGGGCAAGAGGAGGATGCAGCAGCAGAGGGCTAAATTCAGCGGAACCTCGCTAAAATCATTGCACACTCTCATACCCTGAACCTTTTCATTGTGGTGTGGTGTGTGTGTGTGTGTGTGTGTGCTCACCCAGATGCCGTTGTCGCCCCTCAGCATACTGAAGAGCAGCTTCAGCTCTTTGACTGTGATGCTGTAACTGGCCATGACTCCCAACATGTCCACCAGCAGGTCTGCAATCAAACACAAACACACATGCACACACTGAGACGTTAGCTTCAATGTGAAAAGGCAGAAAATTTGATACAGCTACTTGACTCTGTGCTGTGTCTCAATTGATGCGCTCGCGCTTACTTTAATTCTCTTGTGTGCACAAAAATCATATATACTGTACAGTAAATCCAATATTGAGTTATAATACATGATTGATATATGATTGTGGACTCTGCCAGGGCTGCCCTTTGTCACCGATTCTGTTCACTACTTTCATGGACAGAATTTCTAGGCGCAGCCAGGGTGTTGAGGGGTTTCAGTTTGGTGGCCGCAGGATTCGGTCTCTGCTTTTTGCAGATGATGTGGTCCTGTTGGCTTCATCAAGCCGTGACCTTCAACTCTCACTGGATCGGTTCGCAGCTGAAGCGGCTGGGATGAGAATCAGCACCTCCAAGACCGAGTCCATGGTTCTCGCTCGGGAAAGGGTGGAGTGCCATCTCCAGGTCGGCGATGAGGTCCTGCCTCAAGTGGAGGAGTCAAGTTGAGAATACCTCAAGGTCTTGTTCACGAGTTAGAGAAGGATGGAACGCGAGATGGACAGGCGGATTGGTGCAGCGTCTGCAGTGATGCGGACTCTGCACCGGTCTGTCGTGATGAAAAGAGTGCTGAGCCGAAAGGCAAAGCTCTCTTTTCACCGGTCGATCTACGTTCCTACCCTCACCTATGATCATGAGCTTTGGGTAGTGACCGAAAGGAAAGGACACCACAGGAGTTTTCTCCGCAGGGTGGCTGGGCTGTCCTTCAGAGATAGGGTGAGAAGCACTGTCATCCGGGAGAAACTCGGAGTAGAACCGCTGCTCCTCGCATTGAGAGAAGCCCGATGAGGTGGCTCGGGCATCTGGTTTTTCTGTACATTTTCTGTACCTATTATCCTCGCTAGGGTCGAGGGCTATGCTGGAGCCTATCCCAGCTGACTTTAGGCTTAGTCTATTTCATTCACATTGCATTCTTTTATTTAAAAGTTTTTGTCTTTTTCTTCTAGTATTATCAAGCAGTTTCCCTTGTAGTCATAGAAATAAGTTGTTATCTATAATAAGTAGAAATGTAAATCACTTTGTAGTGAAGCATTCGATATGCAACTCAGATAACCACAAATTTTATGTAAAGGGATATCAAAAATGGAGATATGGGTTTGATACCGTGTACAAAAGATTCCATTCGATTCAATACGATTCTACAAAGTGTTAATGTAGACATTAATCTTATATTGTCAAATTTAAATGCCAGTTCTATAACAGTGGCATTCTTGCAGCATTTTCAAATGTGTATACGAGCACATTATATCCCCAAGCATGCTGGAAGGCGGGAGTCCCCATCCGAATAACTTTAAGGCACAATGATTAAAAAAAAAAGATAAAAACACTTAAAAAAAATAAAGAACAGTACACTCATCTGAACACTCAACTGTTGCAACTGTCATTAAGGACAAAGATGGTATTGTAACGTCTACCCGGACACGATGACGGTGGTCCAATCAACAATCTCTTAATTGCAAAAACAAAACCGGTTACTGTCAGCCAAACCAGGCCAAAACTACATCAGCAAACTCAACATTCCTCTTTGCACGCAGCTGCACACACAGAGTCAGGACACGTGTCATGTTCACAGACATTTGGAAGTCGCAAAACTCTCACACTTCATCACACATAACAGCGACATACCATGTCACTGATCCTCTACAAGCAACAGTAATATATCTACGCAGTGTAATGATCTACTGGTATTACTATTTTTGTTACATTTAATTCTTGTAGTCTAGTGCGTTGTCATACTATATTTTGTGTGTCCCCTATGTGTTCTTACTTACACCAAACATACATTACAGTCTAGGAGGGGACCTCGTATGAAGTCATAAGTAGCCAGGGAATACTTTCAGTGTGTGTGCAAACCTGCCAATATGTCCAAATGTATTATACTCAACATGCCATTTGACTCTGGAATACACTTCACAGCTCTCCATTTTGTTGCATTCCCATGGTTCAGTCAGGTTCAGTTTGTACAGTATAAATAAATCAATATCAGTTGTCAATAGTATTTCAAATGGGGGAGGCAGAAAATAAATGAAAACCACTGCCATTGCTTGACTAGGAGAATGGAATGTGTATGTAGTTGAATGGATCTTCACATTCTGGCTGTAAAAACTTACCTTAACCTGCAATTTCCTCCAATGATCTCAAAATGTAATGAATAAATAGTGCAAGCAGTGTGCGCATGTGTGTGCCCTCAATGACCTCGCTGCTGGGTTGACTTTCACTCGCAGGCGAGGACATGGCGGCGTTACAGGCCAGCCAGCCAAACTGCTTACAGAGGCTCTTCTTCTGTGTCATTAGGCGGGCTAGATATGAATAGAGCTGCACTAGATTTCATTAGAGAAAATAAAGCATTCACTGTGTGGGTGTGATCAATGCATGTAGGTCACTGAGAGCTGCAGCATGCTAGTTGCTGCTGCAACCATAAGTCAAACTACTATTAATGCACATCATCCTGCAGGGAGGGCACCAGCAGGCATCATTAGAGGAAAGTCAAGGTCAGTATGTTCAGGTAAGAGTGTGTGGGTGAACTTCATCCAAAGGCTTGCACTAGGAGGGCGACTAAAAGTTGTCAACACTAAACACGGCCGCCACCTTGACGTTCTCATTTTCTATAAAGCGGATTTTACGTCCCGCTGTTGAACCAGGCAGATAGCGAAAAGGTACTATCAGAGGGAAATTGTTGCAGAGTCCAAAAAATGTTGAAGGATAAGAGCTTTGGGAAGGAATCAATTATGCAAATGAATAATCTCTTGAAGGAGCCATTTTTACTCACACTTCGCCTCCAGCAAGCATCACAATACCCACGAGCGACTCCTTACAGCAAACCTTCACTCACGTAAGACCTTTGTAGTTTTTTGGGGTCTTTCTGGCCAAACATCAAGATCACAAATCCAGAAGAGTGAGCTGACATCTGTGCCTTCAACTCGGACTGGCGAGAGGCACAAGCTCACTAAAACAAACAAATAATAAGCTTTGCAAGACAAGCTAACTGGCCCTTAGGCCTCTACACGGCGGCTGCTTAGAAATACTGCTGGAGATTTTAAAAAATATTTGCCGTCTTCTTGACCACACTTGGTGAGCACAAACCAGAATAATCAAACTGGTGAATGGTACAAAGTCTGCCGGGTATATAATTCCACAAACAAACATTCCTTCTCCTCACAATGACAGTATTTCATTCACATGATGTCGATTTCCTTCAGATTCCGCATTTAACAGTAAATTCCGTTTTTATTGGCCAATTCCCCGATTCCGTTAACGCAAAAATCATAGGGCCCTACTATGTGCCATGCTAACATGTCCACATATGATTTTGCTAACAAACACAATTACCATACTTTTCGGACTACAAAGCGCACCAGAATATAAACTGCACCTTTTTTATTTATTTATTTATTTATTTTTTTTACACATATTTGCCGCACTGGAGCACAGCCGTGGATTTATACTGGTATGTTGTGAAATTAAATGGGGTATTCACACAGAAGGGATAAGCAGAAAGGAAAAGAAGACACAGATTTTGTGAATGTTTGTTTATATACCTTGATCCAAACCGTGCCTGTAACACGGCAGTAAAACGGCTCAAACGTAACAGAAAAGTCATGGTTTTTATTCATCCTCTTCCTGTTCACTGAAACCACCAAAGTTGTCTTTTTCAGTGTCTTTGAAGAGCTGAAGAGCCTCAGAACATCTCCCTCACACACAATTTCAGTCTCTCTGTCACTTTTCATCTCCATGATGAGATTGTCCATCCATCCATTTTCTATGCCGCTTATCCTCATTAGGGTCACGGGGATGTTGGAGCCTATCCCAGCAGACTTTGGGCGAGAGGCGGGGTACACCCTGGACTGGTCGCCAGTCAATCGCAGGGCACATATAGACAAACAAACATTCACACTCACATTCATACCTATGGACAATTTAGAGTCACCAATTAACCTAACATGCATGTTTTTGGAATGTGGGAGGAAACCGGAGTACCCGGAGAAAACCCACACACGCACGGGGAGAACATGCAAACTCCACACAGAGATGCCCAACGGAGATTTGAACCCAGGTCTTCCAGATCTCCTGACTGTGTAGCCAATGTGCTAACCACTCAGCCACCGTGCGGCCATGATGAGATTGTGAAAAATAAAAAATACGTTTTTCTTCAAACGCGTCAAAAACTAGCGTCGTCTTCTACACGCTGGAGGCATCTAGGCGTGGCCAAACCATAGTGCATTATGGGAAACAATCGTGTTTTAAGGGTTACGTTAAATTTTGTTGCACATTTAAAAAAGTTAAAGTAGTACATTTACGGGATTTAAAGTCGTAATTTTACAACAAAAAAAGGCGTAATGACCCAGGCCAAAGGTCACACAAGCCCCCTGTGTTTATAGCTGTCTCAGGCAATGCCTGTTAAAAGAAGCATTAAAATCATCAAGATTAAGTGGTAAATTGACGACAATAATGTTGTATATTTAAGAAGAAAGATCGTCATATTACGAGAGTAAAAACATAACTTTACGGGAATAAAAGTCGTAACGTTATTTTATAGGCATTGCCTGAGGCCGCTATGAACCGGGGAGCCGTATATGGAGGAACGGGGTACTAGGGCGTAGCGAAGAGACGATGCTAGCTAAACTGGTTGTGGCCAACTGCTCTGTTTTGCTGTCCCGTTATATATAAAAGCTTGTCTGTGTCACGATCTGTATGTTGTCTGCGTGACAGTGTTGCTTTTGTTCCCTTTTTTGCCTCAGTTCCTGTTTTGTACTCTTATTTTGATAGTACATCCTGTTCTGTTCCTTTCTGTTTCTCGTTCTACTGCACCTGCTCCTAATTTCTATGCGACTATTTAGTTCAGCTGGGTGCGGAGTAGATTGTTGGAGTATTGCTTTGGGTTGCTTGTGTTTGTTGGCTGTTCTGCGTGTCTTGATTTTGACTATGGTTCCTGCCGCTGCTTTGCAGCAACAATTCAATAAAGAAACTTCTTCCTGTCCTGCTCGGGGTCCTGCTCTCCGCATCCTTGGGGTTGTCACCGCCATTATGCCAAGACGTAGCTGAAATCGTGACAGTTTGAAGCCAGAAGAAAGTTTCCTTCCTTTCCTGAGACAGTTATGAAAAGCTAGCTTTACGTGGAGTTTCTTGTAAATTTAAGACTTTTAATCTGGTAAATTATGACTTTAAATCTCGGAATCTTATGTTTGTTTTTTTAATGTGGCACTAATACACCGTTATAAAAAAAATCTATATTTTAGCCGCATCGTGTCATAAGCCGTAGGCTTTAAAATGTAGGAAAAAAGTAGCGGCGTATGATCCGAAAAATACGGTAGTGATCTGCTAAAAAACGACATCAGTGACCATCTTCCAATGTTTACAATAAAAACAAAAAAAAAGAAAATGGAAGCAAAAACGCCTTTCCAAAGACTACGCACAGAGGACAGCATCTATGCTTTTAGGTGACATCTGAACCGACAAAGACGACACAGTGTGTACAGTGGAAATGACGTGGATACTTCTAAGTACTATGATAAGCACTAGTCTTTGAGAGAAATGAATAACAAGAAAACAAAAAATAATCACCCATAAATGACGAAAGTTCTGCAAGATGACTGTAAGAAGAAAAAAACATTATCGACTAGCTTTATAATTCAACAAACAAAAGAATCTAACATATACTGTATAAAATGAGTTCTACAACTTGTCCCTACATCCATTTTCTATACCTCATTAGGGTTGCGGGTATGCTGGCGCCTATCCTAGCTGACTTTGGGCGGGAGGCGGGGTACACCCGGGACTGGTCGCCAGTCAATCACAGGGCAGACATACAAGCATTCACACTCACATGGACAATTTAGAGTCGCCAATTAAGCATGTTTTTGAAATGCGGGAGGAAACTGGAGTACCCGGAAAAATCCCACGCGCGCACGGAAGAACATGCAAACTCTGACAACGGAGATTCAAACCCTGAACCTCCTGACTGTGAGGCCAACATGCTACCCACTCATCCACCATGCGGCCCACCCTTATTTCACGGTTGGAAATGCTAAAAATGGTGATATTAATGAGGTAGTTGAAAAGTTTAACTCGAAGAAAAGATCCCGAAATTCTGGAGGAAGGGAAACTATAGATATGAACCCTTCACTGCATGTTAATCACTGAAATCACTGAATCAAAAAATGGAAATCATGATGGTCAATAAAGCAAAAACATCAACTGATTGTAATGAAATCAAAACGGAAATGATAAAAAGGGTCATCAACAAGATCTCAGAATCGCTGACATCAGTAACTTATCATACCAGATGGGTAAATTTACAAACAAAATGAAAACAGTTAAGTAGTTCCAATTTTCAAAAACAGAGACAAAAATCAATTTACAAAGGCCCAGTTTTGTTAGCACAATTTTCCAAAATCATTGAGAAGCTATTCAACGAGGTTGGACAAATTTATTAATAAGAATGACTTACTTGCCAACAGCCAACATTTCAACTTGTATGGCACCAAACAAAATTACCAAGGGAATCATCAGAAAGTGCACAGCTACAGTATTTATGGATTTGACAAAAGCTATTGATTAATCACAACATCCTAACTACAAAATAAGAAAGGTATGGAATTTAGAGTGTTAGTTTTGAAATGGGTTAAAAGCTACATAGCAAACAGGAATCAATATGTGAAGCTAGGAGAATATGCATTTGCAAGTTTAAATACATCGTGCAGAGCACCACAGGGCTCAATACTGGAACCACAACTGTTCAACCTATACATGAATATATCTGTACAGTTACAAAAGACCTAAGGCTAGTACCATTTGCAAACGATACTACTGTGTTTTGTTCTGGAGAAAGCACACAAGAGCTAAAAAGATACGTTTCAGAGGAAATGATTAACTAAAAAGATGGTTTGATAAAAAATTTTTTTATCTCTGAACCTAAGTAAAACAAAAATTATGCTATTTGGTAATAGCATGTGACATCTCTACATGAGACATTCTCCCTTTGAGTCTGCATAGGATTTAGAGCAGGTGAGCTAATGCAAAAAGCTATTCAGCCTTCATTTTAGCGGATTTCCCTGCAACAAAACAAGACTGAATTGAATGTCTTACTCTCTCTCTGTCACAATCCCACACGCTTCTGCAATCATGGACAGCATTGTTTCTAGTGATTCACACTCACATCGGGAGGTACTGCAAGCTAGCAAAGCTGACGCTTGTGTTTACTTTGCTCTTAACGCTACGTTATTGTAGCAGTCGTGAGGCGTAGAGTTTTTCATGTGACTTTCACGACATAAGTGCTCCTACATGCTGGCTAAGTGCAAAAATGGAGAAAAGAGACTCGCATGTGGCCTGCACAGATTTTCAAACATGCACGCAAGGCCTGTAGGTAGAAAATTGGCATGAAAATTATTTTCTGCGTGAATGCAGGAAAACCTTGCACACAGCCAGTTTGCAAGGGCAAGGCAGGAAGTAGGGGTGTGTGTGTGTGTGTGTGTGTGTGTGCGTGTGCGTGTGTGTGTGTGTGTGTGAGAGACCCCTGCATTTGTACATTGCCCAGCCATGACAGCGGCGGGACACTCCTCCGTGGACACACGACGGCTGCTCACATAGCGTATCTGAAACTGATTTCTTGATGTCGGCTCGTAGAATTTAAATAAAGGTCAATATACGCCAAAATTCCAAATATCGGCCTCGATGATTGGCCCGACCGATAATCGGTCGACCACTACTCGAGGTAAATGAGCAACTATGCTAGAATCTGGCTCATTTACAGCCTGTGCACAAGTATCAGGCTGTTCATTAATGTGCACAGTCATTGTCAGTCTGTCAGTGTGAACACTCTTACTGTACACGCTTAAAAAAGTTGATGTACGGATGTGTGCCAATTGAGACAGATACACTATCTTTGTGTACGTTTGACGTTTTACTGCTACTGTAACTTAAGCGAGATGCAGTGTTTGTTTACCTGCGATCATGTCGTCCACGGTGCTCATCTTGAGCAGCACCTGCTGGATGAGGCCCACCTCGGTGCTGGTCTGCAGGTTGCGCACGCTCTTGCGCAGGATGGCGGTGAACATGCTCCAGATTTCAGCTTGGCACGTCACCTCGCAGTGGGACAGCAGCTCCACCATGCAACCGATGCTCTCCGCCTCCTGGATGATGAAGTTCATCTCCAGGTCGAACTCGCCGCCCACCAGCTTAGGTAGATAGAAAAGGAGGAGGGGGAGGGAGAGGAGTGGGTGTGGGGGGTGAAGGAGAGGTCAGGTTTGAAGGTCAGAGGGAAGAGAAAGTGAAAATTTTATGTTTAACATTTTGTCTTCAAGAGCCGTAAAATATACTTTTGATGAATGCTGAAGCACACACAACACACACACACACACACACATACCTTTGTCCTCTTTAAGAAGCACTCCCTCTGAGAGCAATAGTCAGTCTTAAAATACACCAGCTACAAAAAGGTATTTTCAGCCACCGCCATCGCTTGCTCAGATACACACAAATAAGGCCTCGGTCGCAACCACCGGTGTGTGGTTTTAGTCTGTATGATTTTAGGGGAGGCCACGGCCACGATGTTATTCAAAAAAGGTGGGTAGGTAGTGTCAAGAGCAGGGAGGGAGTACGAGGTGTACGTGGCCCGCACGCCACACCTAACCGGGAACGGCGGGTTGGTGTGTGCCTTAGGTAGGCACACACAAACGACACACACAAACACACGCACCCCTGCTCACACACGTAAACAGTGCAGATGATACCATCATTCCAACATGGAGTGCAAATGGCTTGTCTCTTAATTGCTGATGCAGAGCAATTACTTGTGAAAGTATCACTGCACTTCACACACAAACACGCACCCACTTCAGCCTCAGTGTACTGGACTAGCCAGAAAGTGGTCGCTATGCCAACCAACAAGCCAAGAGCACACGGTGAGGTTATTAAATCAGAGGAAGAAAAAAAAAAACACAAAATACATTTGGGAGGATGAAAGAACACCACAGAGGAAGAAAAGAAATCAAAAAGAACATTTGCGATGGAGTCTGGTACACGGATATTAAGAACTTTTGTGTGTGTGTGTGTGCGCAACTGACAAGGAGATAATCATTTTGCAACAAGATGTACTGTGTTTACTTCTTGTTCCACACAAGATGAACAGAATGTTTCATTGGACTGCTGCAATTATCCCTTTGGCCACAAGATGGAGCACAAATAAGAGAACCTCTCCACTTGAATATCATATTCATTTTAACATTTAATTCATCCAACAATCCAAGCTTACATGTGAAAAGCATCAGATTCCATCCACAGGGATTCTTCCCATACATAAGATAGAGATGTCATTTGCAGCCTCCTATCTGCTGCTAATGTCTTCTTTAGACAGCACCAGTCACTTCCCATCTCTCATTTGGGGAAAATAATTTATACACTCTGCCAGCACGAAGAGGAGTGTAACAAAAAAAGTGAAAAAGGGGAGGGAGACATGACACATCTAGACCTTTGTGTGTCACCGCCATGCCTCTTCCAGAAACTGACAGCCGCAAGATGGCGCATTTAACACCATCGCCTTCAGAAGGTCGTTAGGGAACTTGTGTGAAAAGCTCCTCCGGGCGCACACCAGCGCAATCTTGCGCTCGTCGCTGCCAGCAGAAGAAACGTGGTGGCTGGAGCAGATGATGCAAACTACGGCAACAAACTGCATCTTGTGCGGGACGGAGGAGTAGAGGAACAGGGACGTACCAATAGTGAGATATTGGTATTGTTTGTTCTGCCAAAAAAGATATCGGAGTGAGAGTCATGACGTGCTTCATAGGGAAACAAGCTGATAGCTCAGCATGTCCGTGCTATAAATAAGATATCTTCCTTATATACTTATCTTATATCCCACGTCAGGCACTATCACTTGCAGTCACTTGCAGCTAGTGTACCAAAGACACGTTCAATGAGTCCGGTTGATAATTTTACTGACTGTATTAAACATGTTCATACTCTGTTCTCATATGGATGTATGTGCCACATAGAAATGTGTAGCTTTTCATTTGTTGACACAAAATGTTTAAAACAAATATGGCACTCTTTCCATAACTTGTATTGCATATTGCAGTATTTGTTATTTATTATACTATATTTTTTAACACAGAGCTAATGGATGGACCCTGCTTCAACTTCCTGTTTTCTTCAAAGCAGTGAGTTATCACAACGGTAACAAACCACCTCATGGACGGTACGCTGTCTTTCTGATCTTGAATGAGTGTCACTTCTGTGATTGACTGAAATTTACAAATACAGAAAAGTTCACCTTGTGCGGCAAGGCAGAGGTTAGCTCATTTGAAAGCAGTCTTCCTTTAATTTTAGTTATTTTGTGTGCAGACTACCCTGCTTACGTTAGCGACGCCAACAGGCTTAAACTGGCAACAAATTTTGTTTTATAAAAAAATTTAAACAACAGACACAAAGAAAGCATTCAACACTCTTTCCCCTGTTCATTCAATTTTCTATGGTTGTGGCTGCAAATCACTGGAGTCTGTGCGTCGGGCCAAGGGGTGGGTAACTTTCACATTTGAACTGACACTACCAATACCGGTACTCGATTGTACCAATTTTTAGGCTCCAGCATACCCGCGACCCTAATGAGGATAAGCGGTATAGAAAATGAATGAATGAATGATTGTGTTTATGTAGTAATAAATGATAATTTACTTTTTTTTTTTTAAATAGAAGATACTTACCTCTCAATATATAAACTTTAACTAATATATCAAAACATTCAGCTTTTTGCATTGTAACATAGTTGTTTCATAAATTTCTTCAACATGAAAACACTTGAACACAATTAAAAGCCAGCTCGACGTAGTACTAATTTCCCTCTCTCTCTGAAAAAAAGGTGTGCTGTGGCTAGATGGAGGGCAAATACATTTAAAACACATGAGCAAGAGAGGACAGAGTAAAAATAAATCTAATATTTTACAATATTTGCAGTACTGTAATACAAATTCCAAATTCAATTTTGTCATTATTATGGCATTATTAAGTATAACTGTCTCAACAGTAGTTATTATTGTGGCTGTTATTATTTTTTTCTATAATGGCTGATATTATTTATATTATTTGATTTCTGTTATGGACTTTATGGTTGTCATATATATTTGCTGTTGCAGTCCTGTTGTTTGTCTCTGTTGTTGTAAACGTCTCCCTCTGTATTTTCCCCACACTCTCCGTCTGTCTCCTTTTCTCTATCCCATCCTGCTGCAGTCTGGCCGCTCCTAATTTGCATTACAATAAAACATCAAATATAACAGTTTTTAAAATGTATGTAACAGGAGAAGAGTATCTTACACTTTTCCTGTTCAGCATCTAAGGGCACCTAGATCAACAATACTATTTGCCTCACTGGCTGGACAGGAAAATTGGCTGTTTGGTCGTTCCTACAAATCATGGTGTCATGCCGCGTATTAGAAATGTTGGTATTATTGTATCCACATACAATAGTGTGCAAAGTCCAAAGTATGGCCCGTGGGCCATTGGTTGCCTGTAGATCATTTTGGACTATTTATTACACGTTTTTTTACACTTGAATATGACATGTTTAGCACCGAGCCTCAGATTCTGCTGCTTTAGTACTTTTAGCTACATTTAAAAGTGCTGTCCCTCTTCGGCTCCAAATTACACTTATTTAAGCCAAAACAAACAACAGATTGAACAAATAAATGTCTAGATTTGTTCCAAGTTGAAGTTTTTCTACCATTCCCTCTCAGACAAAGACAGTGTTCATAATGGTGCTTCTCCTGCATAAATAACCCAAATAGACAGCAGAAGTAAGACTTTAGATTGAAGGGTAAAACTCTTGCAAAAATCACAAATAAAACAACAAAAAATTAAAATGCAAAAATAACAAATAATGTCCCTGTCAGTCAGGTATTGAGTTAACAATATGCGTATTGCAAAGAGAATAGCTTAATCTTTTTTGTTGTGCTCCTTTAATGAATCTGAGGTTGCATCAAAGGAGCTATTACACTTGACTGGTAGGCTAGCTGTGACAACAAAGACACCTGCTACACATTACCGCCAATGGCAGGTCAGCACAGAGGCTACGCGGTCAATGGCCTCCTCCTCTGCTTTCAATGGATGCTTTCAATGGATGAGCATCATCAACACTCCGCATCAAAGGCAGCGGGAGAGTGCACGCGTTTGTTTTGTGTGTGCTGTGTTAGTCATTTGCGGGCCTTCCCTTACACGAGCCATTCAGTTCTTTTGTGTGCGGAGAGGCTCATCAGAACATGAGATCACACATTATGCACTTAACGTGTATCCAAGTGGACTCGATGGGCTGCGCGAGCGGCGCGGAAAAGGGAAGAAGAGGCAGTGAGAAGTAGGTGTTACCCTGCCACGGCAGAGATGTGAGCAATAATCAAGTGACACATACAGATGAAGGTTTAGTGTCGACACGACTACACTCATGCACACTAGGCTTGGGCCGGATACCGGTTTCAAGGTATACTATAGTATGAAAAAGTCACGGTTTCAAAACCACTAAAAGTTTGCATCAACCGTTTCTACTAGCTATGTCCCGATTGGCTGCCTAGCCGCTGTATTTTGAAGGTCGGACAAGATCGGCTTCAGCGACGAGATGAGGCCGATCTGGTTGCCGTAAAGCTGGGCCACAATCAGACGTGATAGATGCGATAAATGCACCACAAAAATGGGTGCCATTCTACTCCTGCCACCCTGACGCAGGAGAAAATGCAACACTGCGGTGCAGGCATGTCAGCAGTGTACCGTGGTGAATTTGTTTCACAGATATTCGGCTCCATAGTTACACTGTACATTCCCCTCACTGTGCCCGGACTGCTGCATAATGGTGCTGGGAGCTTGCACGAGAAGTGCCGCTTTAGCGGCTGGTTGTTACCAGGGACTATCAATGAGTTACTATTGCTTTGAAGAGAGTTTGTCAAAAAAAGTCCATCCATTTTCTATACTGCTTATCCTCATTAGGGTTGCGGGTACGCTGGAGCCTATCCCATGTCAACACAGAGCACTCGGACCTTTTTTTGAAGTCCTCGAGCAGACTCCACCTCCTAGTTTTCTTATTCTATGTCGCTTGACTCCAATAATCCCATCGCTACAATATTTTGCATTCATTTCCATTTACTTGTTCCAATTTTATCTTTCAGTGGATGGACTTTTATTTTCATTAGGGACCTGACTCAGAGAAGTTTGTTACAAAAGCCAAACAATATTGTTGGTCATGCTGTGTAATAAAAAAACACTGCTGCTGTCGGTCCACATATTACTCACATCGAGGGTCACCAAATGTGGAGATGTGATTGAGAAGGAGACAGGATAAGTGGTATAAAGCGTTTACTTTCCACTAAACAACAATCAACAAACCCTTAAACTCTCAGATGCTAACAAAAATCACATGACCCATCAGTTTGTAAAAATTTGTGCCTTAAAAAATGGTGTTCTGAGGTAGGCTGTTTAATATTGAAATAATGTACAAATGTATGCAACTTACTTTATGAAGACATTCACTACGAGCCATTTCATTTTCTCATCTGCCTAAGTCACAGCCAGCAACCGGTGAAAGGTGATGATGTAATGAGAGTCAAGTGGTGTCCCATTTCTTAAGCTACTTTCACGCTGCAGGGTATGAATCCCATTTTAAATTTTTTGTTGTTTAAAATCAGACTTTTTAATCCCTTGCATTTCTGTGTTTTCACAGAAGTAAAGGCTGCTGCACGGTGTGCACTATTGATGTGCGATATCATTGATATTATTTCTGATTCATTCATTCAATACTGGGTAAAATTCAGGCTGGTATCGCTGATACCGATTCAACACAATGTGCAAATTCACCCAATGTGTCTGGTACATTTTAAAATGTACTGTACAGCAGTGGTCCCCAACCTTGACAATTTTGCTGCGGCCCAATGGGGCTGGGAGGTTGTTGAAAGTGCTAAATATTGCTAAAGAAAGAGCGATAAAGAGAGATTTGAACTCACCGTAACATCAAATCAATACAGTTTGCCACCAAGTATGATGCTGTCAGTGCATCTCCAGTCACTGATGTAGTGGCCAACAGTCATTTCTTCTGTCCTGTTTTTTTCTTTCAAAATACGCCAGGGGCTTTTCTTTTCACCTTCTTTTAATAGTATCGAAGCAGTTTTAAAGTCTTCATTGCCTCGTTAGGGGGCCGTTCTCCGCATATTATGCAGAGCGGGCTTGGTATGTGGGTATTACCTCCACAATAAATCCATATTTCAAGTAGGTCTCCTGGTATTGTCTGGCAAAAGCTTCTCTTTTTGGAAGTTGTAGGCTCTTCCCTGAGCCTTTTCTCCTTTGCAAAGAAAATTTCCAAAGATCTTTGTTTCTTACTCATTTTCATAGCTTATGGGGAGGGGTTACATTTTGGCACTCAAGTGACCAAAATGTAACCAAGAGAAGGCGGCCATTTTTCAAAATAAAAGCTTGTTCAGACTCTGATAATACATAAAACAGAAATAGTTAATTATTTCTTGTGCGACCCGGTATCGAGTGCGATTGATGGTGGTAAGACATCACTGCTGTACAGTATTTCAAATCATAGCATAAAGAATACAAGACATCATAGTCCTTTATTGATTTATATTAAACCGTGGAGTATACAGTATTGAGGAAGTGGGGTGACTTACAATATAGACAAGCTACTACAACATCAGAAAAAACAAAGAAATTGCAATTGGCCTGCCGTGTGAACATAAGGAAGTCAAATTAGGAATTTGCCCATGAGGATTCAGCCTTTGAATTGGGATTCTGCCTTAATCCTCCATTTTATTGTTTTAATTTTTGTGTGTGTTTTTATTAGAGTGTTTTTTTAAAACAATGACAGGGTCTTTTCTATTGTTTTTTTCTTTTTTTATGATTTTTATTTAAGTCCAATTGCATTTTTTGCTAGAAAGAGAGTAAGAGTCCATTTTATTTCCATTGAAATAAAGTAACATTACAAGGCTAAATACAAACCAAAGCTGTGACTTTCTTAGGTCACTTTTGCTTTTTTTTTTTTTTTTATTTACAAAAAAAATGTCATGTGTTACGACTTGAGTTGCAGGTTTGGCCACAGTAGACTGCACTGAGAACTGCATTTGATTTATTTACAAAGAATCTGGTTATTTTTGTTCCATCCATCCATTCATTTTCCTCCGCTTATCCAGGTCCGGGTCGCGGGGGCAGCAGCTTCAGTATGGAAGTCCAGACTTCCCCAGCGACCTCTTCCAGCTCCATCGGGAGGACGCCAAGGCATTCCTAGGCCAGCTGTGAGACATAGTCCCTCCAGCATGTCTAAGGCCCCCGGGAAGACCTAGGACCTAGTTATTTTTTTTTTTGTTTTAAATACATATGTTCCACTTTCATCGTGTTATATGGTTTAAAAATGAGGATAAGCGGTATAGAAAATGAATGAATGTTTTGACTTGACTTTTTTCATTTTTTAGTAAAGATATCAAATAAGACAGTTTAGCGCTGTAATTATGATACCATTATCATACCGTCAGAATCTCATACCAGATCATGTTAAATGCACACACAACCTGTTTTTAGCTCTTTTTCACTCATATTAGTACTGAAGATCAAAGCTGAGATGAGGCTCTGTTTGGACTCAAAGGCTTTAGAGGCAACAGTGGCCCGGTACGGTCCAACACTGCCCAGTACGGTACAACACTGGTTTAATATGTCCACATCCAAGGACATTCATACTGTGCTGGACCCCGTTTGGATATCCGTTACCGCTCTTGGCCCCCGCTGGCCTGCACTCACGAAGTATTCACGGCATGACCCACTAGCTCGTCCCATCACTTATATTCTGAGGTATTACTGCCATTTCCCTGACTTTGTGGATTATTTCCACTTTTATTTTGAGTGATTTGGGTTATTTTTATCCTGCACGGTGGACGCTGTCATACATTTCTTGTTCAATCGCTTAAATGAAATGGCACACCTTCATGAAGCAACACGAACGCTGTCGTTGGTGAGTGAGCATTCTGTGGGTTTTGTTTCACTGAAATTTGTGACTTTGGTGATTATTTCCACTCTTATTTGAAGTCATTTAGATCAATTCTATTGTGTTGCTTGCAAGTGAAACAAACAATTGCATTACCTAAAGCAGTGGTTCTCAAATGGTTTTACTGCGGAACCCAACAACACTCCCCAATAACAAGCGGCAACCCAAATTGCAGAAATGTTTAAACTATAAATTCTTAAATATAGAGGCGGGATGTCAACATTAACAGGGTTGACTTAAACGGGTTTACCGTAATGGATTGAAGTTAAAAAAATAATAATAATTAAAAAAAAACTATAATTACAAAAATAAAAATGGCAGCAGGAAAGATACATACCAGAAACTATAAGAAAAAAGGGAAAACATAATCAAATCTACATATGGCTTCAACGGATGTTTCAATATTAACTGACTGGTAGCAGCAGGGGATGCAATGTAAAAGGTAGCAGATGTGTCACGTCTTCCTCCTCATGTGATGATGATGAAGAATGACAGGCTGACTGACATTAGCACACACACACACACACACGCGCACACGCACGCACGCACACACACACACACACACACACACGCACACATGGGGGAGGGGTAAAGAGGCTGAACTGCATTTCCCGGGGGTGCTTGTGCCCACAGATGGCAGATGGGATATGAAACAATTGACCCCCAAGCCTCCCACTCTCACTCACAGACCACCACATCATTACAACACACACACGGACACACACACACACACACACACACACACTAATTGTGATGCAGCAGCTATGGCAGGGTCCAAACTTCTTCACAGATACAGATCAATAGAAATACAGAAAGAAGTGGGTGGATTGTTAAAAGCAATAGATGCAAAACAATTTCAACAAAACATCTTATCTTACAGATAAAAAAATTAGATAAAGTAGTGTAATATCTAATAATATGTATCATTAACAATTAATATAATTTTCAAGATATACCCCAAGGGTCAATTAAAACAATGAGTGGCGGCCCTAAAAGCACTTTGAATACCTCTGATTGGGCTTGTCACAATAATCAATAAATTTTTATGCATGTTTGTTTTCCTTTCTCTCCTCTCCTGAAGCGGCTTCAAGAAGCACTCGGTAGCTTTGTCACTTAGCCATGGTCAAAACACAAATTCCAGTTCACACTTCTGGCCTTCAAAATAAGAATGGCAAATGTGATATAAATAGTAGCAACGTGTACAATCAAAGTAGCTGATGTTCCATATTAGTTAGTTCCGGCTCCAACAACAATCTGGAGCTAGTCAAAGAGGAATGTGTTTGGGCCCTCTCAGGAAAATACTGCCCTTATCATTTTAACAGGGAATTTCTGAAGAGTTATAACTGGATCAAAATGCAGTCGGAAAGTTCCAATGTAGGGACTACTGAAATAAAAGATATTTATAGGGTTCTGTGCTTTTTGAGTTAGTGAATAAAATGCCCATGAATTATGTAAAAATCCTTACATTTATTGATGCAATACAGCAATTGACAATTTAGCCCAGTTAATGGATGATAAATGTATGTAGCTTGCCTAACTTTTCTAACACTTTAAATCTTCCCCAAACTGTAATGCCTGTGTACTGTAGTGCTTGGGATTAGGAAAGATGTAGTCACCGAAGCAATTCCAACTGCATAGGTAAGATATTTTGTATGACGCACTTATTTTGTTTGTTTGTTTTCTTTGTTAGACAACGTTGGGCAAGCAACACTTTATTTTGTGCTCTGTGTTGAGACGAATGGCAGTGGAATGTCTAAGACAAGCTGGGTGCAAGACAAAAAATGTCCATGTAAAACATTTATGAACTTTGACCAGGCAAAATAAGTTAAAAAAAATTTCCAAATTCCATTTTCATTTTGAATTCCATTTCTTACATTTTACTTTTTTTTTTTTTTTTACCAGTGTAGTAGTGTGTGTGGTTTTTGGGTTTGTATGAAGCACTGATAAAATATAAACTACAGATCCCATAATGCAGCACGAGCAAGAGTCTTTTCCGCAGAACCAGCGTCAGTGGTTAGCCCCAAACAATGGCAAAGAGATAAGTTGAATCTTCCAAAACCAATGGCAATTGCCGGCAAACCCTTGTGTCTTTTTTGACGAGATAATGTTGCACTTGAGACAAAACATGAGAATACGTTGAAAAACTAAAAAGTAAAGAAGAATCTGACATCTCAGCAGACATATTTCCACCTGAGCAAAACCCCAAAGTGAAGCTGCCGTAAAAGCAAGTGTTATTGTGGCAGAGGAGATCAACAAATCAACTCGTCCATTTACCGAGGGAGAGTTTCTGAAGAGCTGTATGACAAAGGTGCTTGATGTCTTGTGTCCAGACAAAAAGCTGATGTTGGCCAATGTAAGCCTGGGTAGAAATACGGTTATTGAGCCCATTTGTGAGCTGGCCTCTGATTTAACAACACAGCAAAGCTTTTCTAGCCTACTCTCTTGCTGTGGATAAAAGTACAGACGTGATGGACACTGCACAGCAGGCAATCTTCATACACGAAGTGGACTACAGTGTGTGCGTTCCAAAGGAAATATTAGACATGAAATCGATGCTTGGGAAAATACATTTTTGAAAATGTATGTCAAAGTGTAACAGACTGCCCCAGGACAAACTTGTTGCAAAGACAACAGACGGGGAAAAAAGTTGACTTGTGGGAAGGATGCAGGATGAAAAGGGTACAGGTGAGTTAACAGTATATCACTCCATCATACACCAACAAACGCTGTGTGGTAAAGTCCTAAAAATGGAACGTGTAATGAGTAACACAAACTGTAAACTTCATACGAGCTAAAGACAACAATCATTGGCAGTTTCAGTCTTTCTTGCGGGAAATAGATTCAAAGTTTGCCGACATTCCTTATCATACAGAGGTGCATGGCTGAGTTGGGCGAAAGTGCTCATTGGAGTTTTTGAGCTCTGCAAGGAAACCTGTCCATTTATGGACAGTAGAGATTCCACAGTTTTGCAAGATGAAAATTGGAAATGTGAGTTGGCGTTTTTGGCTGACATAACACATCTCAGCGTGTTAAATCTTAAATCAACTGCATGATCACTGCCATGTATGATGTGGAGAAGGCATTTCAAGTGGAGCTGCTCTTATGGGAGACACAAATGCAGCAATGCAACTTTCCTCACTTTCCCTGCCAAGTCAAGTGGAATTAAGTCAGCGCAGTGGCGTTCCCAAATGTGCACTTCGCTGATAAACTTTGCATGCCACTTTGGTGACTTTGAAGCACAAATGTAGTAATTTTTTTCAGGAATTTTTTGCAGAATGATGAGATTCTTATATAATTTCTGAAAAGGCATAAGAAAAAAAAACTGAATGTTTGATTTGTTGTTGATTGAATGTTTACTTAAAAGCACTACTTTTTATGTATTTTTCAGGGTTTTTGGCCTCATTGTATATTTTTCTCACTAGTGCAACTTTGACTGGAGATATTTTTATAGCGTGCAAAATAATTTAAGTTTAAATTTATTTATTCTGGATAATTTCCTGTTTGGCTTTATTCATGTTCAGTAAAAATCCAAGTTCGGCCTGCGACCTGAAGTGTTCTTTGAGTTTCGGCACCATGTGCAGTTGAGTCTGACACCCATGCTGTAGAGCAATTCAAGCTTTGGTCTCAGCATCAAGAACAAAAACGGTACCTCTGAGCACGTGAAAGGATCTGCTCCTATGAAATGGACGGTTATAACTAAGCAGTGTTAAAGTGTCATTATTGAGACTTCCTCCTCCCAATAAGCCTGTCCATCCCTTGCAATCCCCTTTCCAGCGAGCAATCAACCATCATTTAGTTTTAAGTTCCAATGTTATCATCGGTTATATTCCAACTAAAACAACAACAGAGTAAGGCTAAACACCAACACGTTGTCTTTTTGGTGCATTTCATTTTCATGGCAAATGTGTTTTGGCAACAATTCGTAGGTCAACCATGGATTGTGTTTGACTTTTAAGGTTCTACTGTATTTTTAATAAAAGAGTCAGCACCCATCCAATGCAAGTCCAATCACTGAGTTAACGCTCAGGAAATAAGCTGGGCTAAAGGTCCACTTGGAATGCTTGTCCTCTGGGAACAGGATTTGCATATTTCTTCACATCTAATGCATTTGTTTCCAGGTCCCCATGTGGCCTCTCATAAGAATACTGAAGAAGTATTTTTTTTTAAATAACAACAAAGCCTGAAGGTTTTGATGCGAGCAATTATATTTTATGTATAAAATGAGAGGCAAAGAAATTAACGTGAGCATAATTGCAGCTGGAAAGCAGCAGAGCCTTCACGCAAAGTTGCAGATTGTATCAGTGAGAACTTGACAAATGAATGAATAGAAGCGGACAATGCAGCGAGAATTGCTTTTATTATGTATGAGCCACGACGCGACAAATAACAAATGACATATTTGGTCCAAATGCCATTTTCAGGACTTCATTTGGCGATCGGGGCTGCGAAAAAGTCATGCATACATAAACATGCACACCCCGTGGGCAAATGAGGCTCCTTTTCAATCAGCTGGCGCGACGGCATCAAAGGCTGCTGCTAGCCCAAGGTGACACAATCCACTCAGGGAGCTGCTAGCACCAATTTGGCAAACGAGCCGACGCTTTCATTTGATTACAAACACCACATTTGTGTTGGCGTCTGTGCACCCCAAGGCTCCTCCTCCTTAAAACACTTCAAATAACGCAACATCTACATAGGCTAGCTAACATCGAGTGTCGTTTTATGTTAGTATGAGAGCTTTTATTGAACAGACACAAACAAATGGCCATGATGCATTATGCATAATGATTTATTAATTATAGGTCATTCATTTATTCATTTTCTATGCCGTTTATCTTCATTAGGGTCACGGGTATGCTGGAGCCTATCCCAGCTGGCTTTGGGCGAGAAGCAGGTACACCCTGGACTGGTCGCCAGTCAATCGCAGGACACATAAATACAAACAAAGTCATGCAAACATTCACACTCACATTCATACCGATGGACAATTTAGAGTCGCACCTAACATGCATGTTTTTGGACTGTGGGAAGACACCGGAGTACTCGCAGAAAACCCACACACGCACGGGGAGATCATGCAAACTCCACACACAGATGCTCAACGGAGATTCGAACCCTGAACTTCCTGACTGTGAAAGCAATGTGCTACCCACTCATCCACCGTGCAGCACTATAGGTGCTATACGTGGAAAAAATGATGTACCTCAAAAATTGCATATAAAGTATATAAGTTAATTTATACACAGAAACTTGGTTTTCACCATTCATTTGTTCCAAAAAGTTCAATGAAAACCAAACTAAACAAAAACGTGTTAACAGAGTGATGGAGTGATGCCAGCTGTGTGTATTTTTCTGTTCAAGTCCAAAAAACACGTCGCTGTGTGCAAAACATGCACAAGTTTCCCGGTACCACAGAACCGAGGAAGTTTAACACAAAGTTTAATCATTTTAAAACTTTACGATGAATTTCTTACAGGTTCCACAGCATCTCAATAAGAGTCAGGTCAGGACTTGGACTAGGTCACTCTAAAGTCTTGTTTCCTTTTTTTCCCCCAGCCCTTAAGAGATTGACTTGCTGGAGTATTTTGGATCGTTGTCCTGCTGTAGAATCTTTCAAGTTTCTTACAGATTGACGTCAGAAACAGATTGCAGGACACTTTCCTTTAGGACTGTTTGGTAGACAGCAGAATTCATGGTTCCATTTATCACAGAAAGTCTTCAAGGTCCTAAAGCTGCAAAACAGCTTAGACCATCACACTCCCACCACCATATTTTACTGTTGGTATGATGTACTTTCGGACATTGAATATGAGTGGGCGATGTTTCGTGACTCTATTGTCGATGCGGCCGATCAGAGCTGTGGCCGTAAGGTGGTCGGTGCCTGTCATGGCGGTAATCCCAGAACCCGTTGGTGGACACCAGTGGTAAGGGACGCCGTCAAGCTGAAGAAAGAGTCCTATCAGGCCGTCTTGGCCCATGGGACTCAGGAGGCAGCTGACAGGTACCGGAAGGCCAAGCGGTCTGCAGCCCTGGCGGTCGCTGAGGCAAAAACCCGGACATAGGAGGAGTTCGGAGAGGCCATGGAAAACGACTTCCGGATGGCTTCAAAGAGATTCTGGACCACCATCCGCCGTCTCCGGCGGGGGAAGCAGTGCACAGTCAACACCGTGTATGGTGGGGACGGTGTGCTGCTGAACTCAACTCGAGATGTTGTGGACCGGTGGAGGGAATACATTGAAGACCTCCTCAATCCCACCGACACGCCTTCCAACATGGAAGCAGTGCCCGGGGACTCTGAAAAGGGTTTGCCTATCTCTGGGGCTGAAGTCACCGAGGTGGTCAAAAAGCTCCTTGGTTGCAAGGCCCCGGGGGTGGATGAGATCCGCCCGGAGTTCCTTAAGACCCTGGATGCTGTGGGCGTGTCTTGGTTGACACAGCTCTGCAGCATTGCATGGACATCGGGGTCGGTGCCCCTGGACTGGCAGACAGGGGTGGTGGTCCGGTTTTCAAGAAGGGGGACCGGAGGGTGTGTTCTAACTATCGTGGAATCACACTCCTCAGCCTTCCCGGTAAGGTCTATTCTGGGGTTCTGGAGAGGAGGATCCGCCAGATAGTCGAATCTCGGATTCAGGAGGAGCAGTGTGGTTTTTGTTCTGGTCGTGGAACTGTGGACCAGCTCTATACTCTCGACAGGGTCCTTGAGGGTGCATGGGAGTTTGCCCAACCAGTCTACATGTGTTTTGTAGACTTGGAGAAGGCATTCGACCGTGTTCCTCAGGGAATACTGTGGGGAGTGCTCCGGGAATATGGACCACCTAATCCAGGCGGTTCGTTCCCTGTTTGACCGGTGTCAAGAGTTTGGTTCGCATTGCCGGCAATAAGTCGGACCCGTTTCCAGTGAGGGTTGGACTCCAGCAGGGCTGCCCTTTGTCACCGATTCTGTTCACTACTTTCATGGACAGAATTTCTAGGCGCAGCCAGGACGTTGAGGGGTTTCAGTTTGGTGGCTGCAGGATTCGATCTCTGCTTTTTGCAGATGATGTGGTCCTGTTGGCTTCATCAAGCAGTGACCTTCAACTCTCACTGGACCGGTTCGCAGCTGAGTGTGAAGCGGCTGGGATGAGAATCAGCACCTCCAAGACCGAGTCCATGGTTCTCGCCCACGAAAGGGTGAAGTGCCATCTCCGGGTCGGGGATGAGGTCCTGCCTCAAGTGGAGGAGTTTAAGTACCTCGGGGTCTTGTTCGCGAGTGATGGAAGGATGGAACACGAGATGGACAGGCGGATTGGTGCAGTGTCTGCAGTAATGCGGACTCTGCACCGGTCTGTTGTGGTGACAAGAGAGCTGAGCCAAAAGGCAAAGCTCTCGATTTACCGGTCGATCTACGTTCCTACCCTCACCTATGGTCATGAGCTTTGGGTAGTGACCGAAAGGACAAGATCGCGGGTACAAACGGACGAAATGAGTTTTCTCCGCAGAGTGGCTGGGCTAGAGATTGGTGTGAGAAGCACTGCCATCCGAGAGAGACTCCGAGTAGAACCGCTGCTCCTCCGCATTGAGAGGAGTCAGATGAGGTGGCTCGGGCATCTGGTGAGGATGCCTCCCGAACGCCTTCCTGGGGAGGTGTTCAGGGCACGTCCAACCGGTAGGAGGCCTCGGGGAAGACCCAGGACACGTTGGAGAGACTATGTCTCTCAGCTGGCCTGGGAACGCCTCTGCATCCGCTGGGAAGAGCTGGAAGAAGTGGCCGGGGAGAGGGACCTCTGGGCTTCCCTGCTTAGGTTGCTGCCCCCGCGACCCGACCTCGGATAAGCGGAAGAAAATGGATGGATGGATGATGTACTTTATTATTAACTTTTTTTCATTATTATTTAGGGTCATGTAGGTTTGGATTTTTGTTCTAATAATAAAAAGATTCATTTTAAAACTTAATTTTGTGTTCAGTTGTGTTGTCATTGACTAATAATTACATTTGTTTGATGATCTGAAACATTTAAGTGTGACAAACTTGCAAAAAAAAGTCAGGACCACTTTTTCACACCATTGTACATGTACATTGTACACAACTACTATTGAGTGTCACAAGAGCTCACAAGATGAAAATGTGGTAAGATTTCTTGCTCAGAAAAAAATTCTCCTGGTCCTGGGACGATGAAAATTAATTAACTAATCACACAATAAATGACAATAAACTAGATAATTTTGCCAGCTTCAATTCATTGCCATGTGCATATGTCTCTGTTTTCCTCATCTCGCCTCCAAACATGCAGCTAGAGGGTTCACGCTGTACATTGGCTTCAGCAGCTTGGCACCTATGTTTCATAGAACGGCGCTCTCATCTTGTTCTCGTGTAAGTAACAATATGAAAATTTCATATCACAATGATTGTGAGCAAAATTATAGCAAAGTTATCATTATTATTATCGGTTAAAAATTAAAACCAGTAGTGCTGGGCGATATGGAAAAAAAATCACGATATGGAATATTTTATATCACGATAACGATGAAAAAATATGTTTTCAGTTATTGTTTGAAAAATTTGGTAAAAATATCTTAAATATTAATAAAAAATATAACTGATTACTTTTTTCTCAACTTCATCTTGAAGTGACATTTAACTGAACTTTCACAAATGAGAAAAATACATTTCAGTGCAGCACTATAAATGTATCAAAAGACAACAGACCTGGTGGAGGTGGAGGTATTTAAATTGAATTATAAAAATAAACTCTATTCTTAGTATTTTTAAAAGTGCACAACAATTCAAGTTTCTTAGCAAAAAAGCACACATTTTTGCACAAAATCTGAGCAACAAAAAATAAAGTGCAAAGTTTGCCTTTACAAATGTAATGTAAGATGGCACGTGTGATTTGTTTATGTCAATGGGACGTTTTCTCACATGGCGTGCTTTGTGCAAAAGACTCTTAACTTCGGCTGGCTATAGTTTTACTTTTGGCTACTTGCTTTACCGCTCACTTTTTGGATTCTTATGTATTCTTATTCTTTCTTTTTTCTTTAGATGATAAAAGTGTTTCTTCTTGAACTTCCTGTGCAGTGGTCTCTGTTGTGACTCCAGGCATGAGACTTCAACCTGTTGCGTGTCCATCTTTCAGCACTCATGAGTTAGACAACATAAAGCATGTCGCAAACCCGCATGAGTCATATGACGTAAAGCATTGTAATGTCGCAAAACCACTAGACAGAGTTTTTTTGCGGAAAAGTTTTATTTTTTATTGTTCTTTATCACTTACATAAACTTAGTCTTGTCACTATGTATACTCTTGTACATTTGCGTTGTATATTTAATAAAATATTTGCTTTAATAATTGATCAAATTGGGTAATAAACGATAGAAACTTTGTGAATCACCACCTTATCGTGGTGGAGGGGTTTGACTGCCCATGTGATCCTAGGAGCTATGTTGTCGGGGGCTTTCTGCCCCTGGTAGGGTCTCCCAAGGCAAACAGGTTCTAGGTGACAGGCAGGACTAAGAGTGATTCAGAAGACCCTAATGAAGAATAGCAAGAGGAGTGACCGCACCTCGCCCGGACGTTGGACACCGGGGCCTCACCCTGGAACCAGGCCTGGGGGAGGGGCCGGCAGGCGAGCGCCTAGTGGCCAGGCCCTCACCTGTGGTGGCGGAGGGTGTGTTCCAGCTATAGGGGGATCACACTTCTCAGCCTCTCTGGGAAAGTGTATTCCAGGGTGCTGGAGAGAAGGGTACGACCAGTTGCAATGTGGTTTTCGTCCCAGTCGCGGAACACTGGACCAGCTCTACACCCTAGCAAGGGTACTGGAGGGTATGTGGGAGTTTGCCCAACCGGTCTACATGTGTTTTGTAGACTTGGAAAAGGCATGTGACCGTGTCCCTCGTGGTGTCCTGTGGGGGGTGCTCCGGGAGTACGGGATTGGTGGTTCGCTACTACGTGCCATTCGGTCCTTGTACAATTGAAGCAGAAGTCTGGTTCGCATTGCCAGCAGTAAGCCGGGCTCGTTTCCGGTGAACGTTGGCCTCCGCCAAGGCTGCCCTTTGTCACCGATTCTGTTCATAATTTTCATGGACAGAATTTCTAGGCGCAGGTGTTGAGGGAGTCCAGCTTGGTAACCGTAGGATCTCGTCTCTGCTATTTGCAGACGATGTGGTCCTTTTGGCCTCATCACGCTGTGACCTTCAGCGTTTACTGGAGCGGTTTGCAGCTGAGTGTGAAGCTTCTGGGATGAGACTCAGCACCTCCAAATCCGAGGCCATGGTTCTCAATCAGAAACGGGTGGACTGTACCCTCCGGGTTGGGAGTGAGGTCTTGCTTCAGGTGGAGGAGTTCAAGTATCTCGGGTTCTTGTTCACGAGTGAGGGAAGGTTGGAGCGTGTGGTTGACAGACGGATCGGTGCAGCGTAAGCAGCAATGCGGTCACTGTACCGGACCGTCGTGGTGAAGAGAGAGCTGAGCCGGAAGGCAAAGCTCGATCTACGTTCCCACCATCACCTATGGTCATGAGTTATGGGTCATGACCGAAAGAACGAGATCGCGGATACAAGCGACGGAAATGGTTTCCTCCGTAGGGTGGCTGGACTCACCCTAAGAGATAGGGTGAGGAGCTCGGCCATCCGAGAGGAGCTCAAAGTAGAGCCGCTGCTCCTTCACATCGAGAGGAACCAGTTGAGGTGGCTTGGGCATCTTGTCCGGATGCCTCCCGGGCGTGTCCCTGGTGAGGTGTTTCGGGCATGCCCAGCTGGGAGAAGGCCCAGTGGAAGACCTAGGACACGCTGGAAGGACTATGTCTCACAGCTGGCCTGGGAACACCGGAGAGGTCACCGGAGAGCGGGAAATTTGGACATCCCTACTGCGACTGCTGCCCCCGCAACCCGGACCCGGATAAGCGGAAGAAAATGGAATGGAAACGACATAAGAGAAATAGCACAATAGACACTTTTTATCGTCGACAAGATAAGTACAGTATTATCATATCGCCCAGCACTAAATACCAGTAATCGTTCCATCCCTATTTTAGACCCAATATCGTCCCATCCCGTGAAGTGCTCATAACACCCATAATAATTATATATTCTTTATAGTTACAGTAGGAGGCAGATCTATCTTTGAGACTCGGGCGTCACCACTCCTGGTGTGCACTTTGCAAATAGTTCCTAAGTGCACATAATTTGGCAGCTGTTCCAGTCATTGTGCACTTACCAAAAATGACGATTAATAGAAAACATTTCCCCGCTCATTCTTCTCTTACAAAAGGTGTGTTAGTCCCTCCCCGTCCGCTATTTCGCTCTATTTTATCATTTTGAGTGCAATATCCGGGTACTGACAGTGCACTGCACTGCACCTTTCACTGTAACTTCAAGCACTTATGCGCTCAAAAGGCTAAGTGTAAGTATGAAAGTGCACAAGATGCGTTAAGTTTAATGAATTAAGGCTGGTTTAATCTGTGCATGCTGAAGTAACATACAATACATGACAAAGCATGAAAAATATAGTACTTGTTTTCTCCATATCAATGCATTGTTGAGCTGTTCTCTTAAATTTCCAACCTTACTCATTAAAAAAGTTAAGACTTTGAACACTGAAACATAAAATTCATTCATTAATTTTCTATGCCGCTTATCCTCATTAAGGTAATTTAATATATGCAAACTCACACAGATGAACGTGTCTAACAAAAAAAAAGGTAGGTGATGGTAGATGACAGAGACAAAGTAATCCAAAGGGAGCTTGGAAGAGAAACATCACAAACAATTTTTGTAGCACATTGGAAAGCTCCTGTTCTTTCTGCTAACAGAATGATGCATCATGGGAATTCTTTCACACACATTTCATTGACAAACAGCTCACACCAAAATAAAGCCTATTACAGCCAATGCCTGGATGCTAATTCCTCGCTCTGATGGGGGACGGATGTTTTGCAGCATTGCACACTCACATACGCGAGTGATGGACCACAACTTGATCCAGTGGCCGATGCAAATGTCTGCCACCTGATTGGCCAAAGCAGCTTAGTAACGGCTGAGGCGCTAAGCCCCGTCACATGCTGCACGGCAGCAAACAAACACTTTTCCATACTTTTCTTGCTGGGTGTGCACGTTCACAGAGCCCTCGCACTGACCTCCATTCCTGGAATGTTCTACACAGGAATTTTGAGTGACAACACTGTAGGCGAACATTAAGACCAACAAAGAATGTAATGTTTTTTTATGTTTGACTGAAATTTTGGACACTAAATAAACACATATTATTTGAATTTATTATGATTTATATGCAAATATACACTAAGTGGCTACCTCATTAGTCAAGAGAATGATAGTGGTTTATTTAAGGGGTGCACAAAGTGCAGGGTTTCCACTACATGTGGCAATGTGCCACTTCAAAATAAAAGCTGCCACACCTTAAAAATGAGGCGTTTTTTGTTTTGTTTTTTTCCTTAAAAACAAGTTGTACTATATATTAATATACAATATATTGTATGAATGGATATATGTGCTATATACTGTAGATACCCATCTTATAATTTACACACATTATGACCACATTTAGATGGTTCAAAAATCATTTAACATATAAATAACAATTTAAAATACCCAATAAATGTTTAATTGTGCTTTAGTATCTTAAGCCATGCACCATAATCCCCTGTGTGCCTTGATGCCACTTGCATGTAAAACCAGATGATGCCTAACATTTACTTTGTTTCTTACTATCAGGAGAATGAACAATATCCCGCAAAATGTGTAGTCAATTGACGACAGCTTGTCACATGCTAAGCCTATCTGTGATCATCTTTTGTAATCATTTCAATTGTGTTTCAATCTCATTCGACTTTCTGCCATTTTGGTATACACATGATATTGCCTGGCTGGCGGCACCTAACAAGGTCATTTTTTGTTCTACGCGAGAGCTTTTGGAGTGGAGTGGCTGTCTATGTTCATGGAATACATCGGTCATCGATCATCATTACGACTCACTTTTTTTAACTTAACACACATCTACTTTGTTTTTGTGAAGTAGTTGCTTGCTATCATACTCTTAGGGGACAGCGTTTTAACAAAAACATTTATTTGTTATTTTGTTGATGTTATTTTGAACAAAATATATTATTGAACAATTCATTTCCCATTTATTTGTGTTACTCTAAAACTGGCATCAAATTAAATTTAGATTTGTGTGAAATAGTACACAATGTTACACATTCTGCGATAAGGGGGAAAAAACACTGAGATTCAACACATCAGGCCTAATTAGCCGCCTGAAACGCGAGCATCGCTATGACGCCCGGGGCTGGTTCCTAAAATGTTATCGGTTATCTGAATTGGTATCGGTCTTGAGAAGCAAGAATTTATCAGATTTGGCATGAAAACAATATTGTGCATCTGTAGTTTATTTGTTTAAAGTTACATGTTTACACAATTACAAATGTATGAAAAGGAGTAGGAAAAAGCAGAGCTTATCTTACCCCATTTCCATGTCTCAGCAATTACTGATCATTTGTTAGCTTGCTTTGACACGTTAAATAAGTCAGGTTAACAGGTTAACAAATAATTAGTGGTTGGTTTGATAGTGAGACAAGGTTGGATTAAATAAATACTCCTTACATGTAGAATTGTGAAATTGTAAATATGAGTTGTACTACAATGTAATCTCGTATGCGAGTTGCATATCAACTAAATCCACTACCATAAAAATCAAATCAGAAAATACTTACTATTCAAACAGATGAAGAGCTTAAAGGTAAATGGATACATAAACGAGTACACGAGAAAAGATATGTTATGTGTAAATAAATGCAGGCTAACCAATGGCAAATAAAACCACCTAATTAGATCCAATATAAATTGTCTGCCTTTACAAAAATAATAGTTATCACTTTGTTATTATTTTGCTTGTACTTAATATTAAGACCACTGTATTTACAGACTGTACTCAGCGTATTCCCTCTGACATAAAACCATTAAAATTGCATTTATATTGTTGGAAAGGAATGGAAAATATATGTTTGAGACAACGCTGGGAGCAAACAAGGAGAGAAAAGAAGCTGCTGCACTTTTCTCATGAATAAATTTACATTTTTCTCATTCAAACTTTTTGTTGCTTGCTCAGTGACGTCGCTTGTACGCTCCTTCCCGAGGAAATTGGACTTAACCGTGAGGGAGCTAAAAAAAAAACCAACAGTTTTAATAATGATGATACGGTGTGGGCGTAAAAGTCCATTGAAAAAATAGTTTGAGTTAAGCGTTGCTGTATTAACGTAATGAGTTACACCAAACAAAAAGATTCACTCTCATTCATGTGAAATCAAGCAAAGACATTTCATATGTATGCTGACAAAGAAACTTGGTAAGAACCTGAATGGACCTGCCAAAGTTACCTTGACACTGCAGTACACATGCCAGGCCACTAGTTGGAAGTGCATTGAAACATTGTGAATGGAGCAGAGTTAAGTGCCTGCTTTCAAAAGCTTGTGTTCTCATTCATTGTGCTGAAATTATGCTTGGAATAAAGTGACAAGGGGGAATGACGACACATGATCCTCACAGGGTTTCTTCCTCACACAAATGCAAGCCACGTCAATATAAATCCAGGTTTATGCTTCTGCATAGTCACTACTACGTTTACAAACCTTCACCTTCTACTTTGGGATTGTGCGTGTGCAGTGCAATTCTCGGCCCGCTGTCTGGTGAGTCAACACTCCTCGACTATTTAGCTTGTTAACTTCCTTCATTGCTGATGAACAACAGCAATGAAAGCCAGACAGAAAGTGTTACTGGAGCTAAAACTAATGGACCCTCTGAATGAGTCGTACACACACAGGAAATTGTGTACTGAATGACGACCAAAGACAGCCCTAACAGTCCACATCACCATAACCTTTTCAGAGGTACACGTGCAAGAAGCTACGTGCATAGCCTTAGAGGGGGAGGAGCGAGCTGCAGAAGCATAAACCAGGCGTAAGACTTTCTCCTCTTTTCCGTTCTTCTTCACAGGACAAACAGCGACAAGAGGCTTTCCACGCTTTATGTCACACAGGCCTCAGGAGAAAGAGGCTTGGTGCAACTTTTAACGAGCCTTCGTGACTTGCCTGCTAACTCGAATGAGCCCATCTGACGGAGTCGGCAAAGTAGAGGACCTGCGATGACGCCTCGCTGTATTTATAACAAAATCTCAGTCCCTCATCCTCGCAGGATGCCGTGAGTGACACAGAATGCAACCAATGAGAGTCTGGAATTAGGCAGCTGTGGAACAGCTGACGATAAGGTGAAAGGTCAGCAGATAAGCCAAGCAGACCTAATTCATACCAGGCTGCTGGCAATTCAGGATCGCTAATCTGTTTGTTTGGTCTGCTTTTGTGTGCGTGCTAGCTGTGAGTAGGTGCTGCAGCAGACAGGACATACGTGTGTGTGTGCGTGTGCGTACGCCACTGAAACAATGGCGAGCTGTGTTGCATTCAGCCAAAGCTGATGGAGGATCAGTGAGGCAGGGAGCAGCTCAGTAATCCACCATCATGAGACAAGAGGGATGGAACACATGTGGCTGGGGGTACACGCGTGTGTTTCTTCTGTGCCTGACTATGTAAATGCGGACATTCATCGCAGCTCGCTGTTCATGTCCACAAAAGTGGTTTAAGTTGCTGCCCAGCATGACATTATACAACGTGTATAGGTTATCTTTCTCTCTAAATACATCAGTGATGCATGCCGAGAAAGATAAAAGAGGGGAGGGGAACTTGTTGATGTGGTCTGCGGTCTGAGTCCAGTTGGATGTCGTGACCCCTTTCCGCTCCCATGTTAAATGGAAAAAATAAATGTGTTTTCAAACTAATGTGGCTCAGATATGTGAGAGGAAGTGCTGCCAGGTGCTGCCCTAGGAGTAAAAAGTAGGCAAGAAAAGCCATTTTCAGAAAAACTCATTGACTCAGGAGCTGTACAATTTAACTGAAAACTCCAATTTATTACTGATTTAAATAATTATTAGTTCTTAATGTGTTTATGTATTTGTTAATTGATTGATTGTTTTATTAGTAGTTTTGCACAGAAAGTAGTTATACAGTTAAAAGTACAGTATGTTCCATACAAATTAACTACCAAAGAACCTATAGAAAGTTATATAACTTGTTTACACCAGTGTTCTTGTTTATTTTATTTTGTGTTTATTTATTTGTTCATTGATTGATTGAGATTTTCATTAGTAGTTTTGCACACAACCTGTTTACACCAGTGTCCTTGTCTATCTTATTTTGTGTAAAAAATTTAAAAAAGACATTTGAGAAGGTTGGTTTAAAAAAATATATATATATATTCAATTCCATGTGCGTGCATGTGCGCAGAGGCTTCAACCCACCCTCAGCCAGACTCCACCTCATGCGACCCCAAGGTAAATTGAGTTTGAGACCCCTGGCCTAAGGAGATTCCCAATGTTTAAATGTTGTCAGCCATGTTTGCTGATATTGTTTTGGCGTGGTTACCTATTGAAGGAAACATAGCTCTGCTTTTAGAATTGTATCGGAAGATATCCAAATCTAGGTATCAGATTGGAGGTGAAAAAATATGCATCGGTGGCTAAATTGCTTCAACATACTGTACCATTGCTAATATGAACGTTAGGTTGATCAGAGTGCACATGAGACGGAACTGTGAATGATCCAAAAGCCACGAATAGAACAGATTTATCATGCCTATTGTGTAGAAAGGTCACACACTACATGCGCGTGCACACACACGCACACACACTATACAAACAGATCGGCACCAGGGAGACAGAAAGAGAAAAAAACAAAGCCTGGTCATGTGTGCCTGAGGACTATTTATACTAGCAAAAGTGATGCAGTGCAGCAGACTTGTCATTTCACGATGCACACAGCACCTCTGCCTCTGAAGAGAAGCACAAAAGACAGTGACGCCGTGCACGTGAGCTGGAAGTATTTGAACGTTGCCGTCTTTGCATATTTTGGACCCACTCTGCATTCTCGCGTATTATTCTCACGTCAGCTCTTTCTCTTTTTACACTGCTTAACTTCATTTGCATGCCCTCCAAACATGCAAGACATTACCGCTTTAGAAGAGAACTTTACATGCGGATGGGACGAACCATCAACTTTTTAAAGTACGCTGTTCTTCTGAACAATGTCTTGAACGAACCATTTTCCTCAAGCTTTCAAAGAGAAATGTTCAACAAGTGCTGGTTTCATCCTTAACAGGGCTCACCTGATCACACCTGTTTTTCTCCAAAACTGATCACCGATTGAATGCCACACTGCTATTTTTCTGAACACCCCCTTTCAACTAATTGCCCACCTGCATATTTAAGAGTGTGCATATCATGAATGCTGGGTCTTGTTTCTTTTCTGAGAATCTACTGCACCTACTGGTAACTTGTTTGCCTTATAGCAATAAAAATACTAATAACAGCGATTAATCTGGTTAGTCACATTGCACTGTTATTTGTTTGAACACTATATAACACATACAACCAGGAAAGAGGATGTGAGGTAGTTTAACAAAGAAAACCGCTGACAGTTCATGAAGCACAAAATATGTACTACATTTAGTAGTACATCCTTTTTTAAATATTTCTGTAAAGCTGCTCAAGCAGCACAATTACAACACAAATTAGCCAATAGGACGCCTATAAATTAGCCAATAAGACTTATTGGGATGTAAACATTAGCTCCATTATCGACATTACAGACAGTGAGAGTCCAGCGGGGGTAGTGGCGAGGAGGCGGGGCTGAGTGATGAAGAAGGCAGGAGGGTGACACGATGAGTCACCGCTGCTGTGGTTGGGCTGCAATAAAAAAAAAAAAAATCTCCTGCCTTGTTCATCTGGGATTCACCACAGCGGAACCCAGTTAGCTGGTGCCAGTGAAACCACCTCCAGGTTGAATGTGACAACAATTTGATCCAAAATTATAAAAATAATAATGTAATACATAAGGATAAACTTCAGAATTGTTTGTTAATTGATACTGTGCGTTCCAGCCTTGAGCCATCCCAATACAAGTTTTACAAATATCACAGTCATGTTGATAAGCGCCTAGGAAAATAGACTCGTCAACCCTTGTCAACACATGATAGAATTCTAGTACATGCAAACAAACATGCAAACTTCACCAGCCCAGGGAATTTCTCCAATTCACTTAAAGCAACCTGTATACACACACACACACACACACACACACACACACAAGCACACAATACATCGACATGTTTACAACGACCTAATCAAAATACTTCTTCCAATGTACTTTTTATTTTGATTTCTACAGCAGCCCATTTAGGCAGAAAACTAGTGGGGCCTAAATTAACAGTGGCACCTGCTGGCTGCTCCCAAGAAGTTATATCCATTATGACTCCTTAAAGGAGGGCGGGCCAACTTTTTGCAATAAAGCAAAAATGCAACAAAACAGGGCAAAAATGTTTGGAGAAAGAGTACAACAAGCAACGCTGCATGTCTTGCGCAAGAAATATTTGGGTGTTTTTTTGACATGTGTATTGCGAGTAGTTATTTTTTTGGATGCCCACATGATGCAGTAGGTAGGTTACTTTGTGCATTGTGTGTGTTGACGTGTGGTGTTGTTTGGGTCGCTTTTTTGTACAAGCTACAGATTACGTTTGACTATTTTGGTGACTCAAACATGTCCCAATAGCACTGCAAGTTTCCATGGTAAACGTTTTAAAAAAGACTTTGGAAATGCCCGGTAGGCCAGATTAAAATGCTCGGCGGGCCTGATGTGGCCCACAGGCCGCAATTTGCCCACCCCTGCCTTAAAGAACAATTGCACTTTTCTGGTTTACTAGTGTGTAACAAAGAAAGTACTCCTTGCTTCTCACGCCCCCACTGGAGGGACCGAGTGACGTAATGGGATCCTGCTGTTCCCCTACAAAGGCTGCTATGAAAACACATTCAAAAATGCTTTTAGGTTTTACAGTATATACGTGCTGTGACCATGTAGTAACAGGTACATTTATGATGACATGTAATCTGACAAGTAGCAAAATCTTTTACGGTTCTACTGCTACAAGATACATCAAGGACACAACATAAACATTTACAATGATCCATCAAAATAAAAATGGTTACATACTATTGGGCATAATAAATTGAATCAATATGGACAAAATGTAGTGCACTTGGCTGCAACCAGTAGAGGTGCTGTTGTTTCGGTCACTATGATTTTGCTACCTAAAGAAGCAGCTGGTATATCGCAACTTATCTTGGCAGCATTATAGTACTCAAGACGACACATGGCTTTGAAAGATGAGTATGAAATATTTGGAGAAAGTCTCCTATACTTCTAAGAATAATTTTAAAAACAACAAAGTCATTCAGACAAGAGACTGTTTGCAACTGTCTTAAGACAATTTTTTTTCCAACCAGAAAATATAACAGCACCACAACCAGCGAGCATGTTACCAATAGTGGTTTGAGTTTCCAAAAAAGTGTGTATTTTTCACAATTGAGAATTTAACTGGTATTCATGACTGTCACTCATGGCAGTCTGGTATTCACATTAATGCTGTAATGCTTTACTTTACATACTTACGCTTACTGATGTTTGCTATCATTGAACGTATAGCCTCTAACGTACACACACACACACGCACACACAAGTTAAGTATGTGTGCGTGTACGTTAGAGGCTATACGTTCAATGATAGCAAACATCAGTAGATAAACTTTGCCAAATCGGCATCAAAGCAGAAAGTTGACGTTCTCAAAGCAGGAAGGCGAGATATAATGCTTGCAGCTCTAGTCAGCTGGAGAACCCATAGCATACAGTCCCTTTGATTTATTGTTAATTTGCCCCTTGGCAATGTTAGATATTAAGTTCAAACTTTGCTCTCTTCTACATTTACATTTCTACAGCTGCCCGTTTAGGCACCAAACTAGTTGAACCTAAATAAAGTGTGCTCTCTGCTGTTTGCTACAAATGACTGAACGCCATTAAAAATTAATCCGAAGATTGGTATCGGCTGCCGTCAAGCTGTTTTGAAGATTGCAAAAGACCAGCTTCCGCTACAAGATCGGGCTGATCCTGTTGCCGTAACTCTGGCCAACACGGTATTTGCGTAAATGCGATATGTCACGTTGGATGTAGGGTAATCGGTTCCATACCTAGAGTGTTTGACATTACTCGCTGTCCCCGGACTTCTCTGTCATGGTGCAGGGAACTCGCACTGTAAGTGCCGCTCTAATTGCTGGTTGTTCTAAATCACACCACAAATTGATCTATAAGCATGTCAAATGATTAGTCCTACCCACTTGACTCCAAACGCTTGCTCTAACCAGCATTGGGACATCCCTACAACATAACCTTGCAATACAAATGTTGGATCAATGAAACCGTATATAGTTCTCCAAATGGATATGGTTCTTAATTCTGTTGAACAACACATGGTGTCAACATTGCTTTCGTAAGAAACTGGATAAGAAAATACAAAATATTACTTTTGCTTTTATTGGTCTCCACAAAGCTTTGTCTTTGGTTAATCTTCCTTTTCATCCACACTGAGGAGGATGTTTTAAAGGGGTTGGGGAGTGGGGGTCATAGCACTCCTCTGCATTCAGCGGGGGGGTGGGGGGGGGGTGTCTATTTTATGGAGAGAACATGCAGTGATGCTGCATTGTTCACCCAGTCATGCCTGCCAAAGCAAATGGAACGTGTGCAAGCCGCGAGCACACTTTCTTGCTTTAACATGTCCCAACTGTTAAATTACATGACAATTAATGGTCAGTGACATCTCTCTCGTACTCCCTCACACACACACACACACACACGCACACACACACACACACACACAGTTGTTATAATCAACATTCAGGCACTGCGGTATGCAGCATGATGAATAATGACACTTAGATATACTTCAAGGAAAAGCAGATGTGTGTGTGTGTGCGCGCGTGTGTGTGCGTGCGTGTGCGTGCGTGTGTGTGTGCAGAGCCAAGGGAGAAAGGCGAACTAGGCCAGCATGAATTTAAAATCAGCCCTGCCAGGCAATGATGTGGGCTACAAGAGGGAAGCACTGTGTATTTTTTGTGTAGCTGTATTAGAGTGTGTGTGCGTGTGTGTGTGAAAGGGGGAGGTCTTGTATGTGCAGTGCAGACGAAGGTGTAGCACAGTAAAGCATTGGTTTGTACTCATTAATCAATTGTGAGACATGTACACACACACACACACACACACACACTAGGTTTCATTAATTTTAGTTCATCTCAGGAACACCATGCTGAAACACACACACACACACCTTCTTATATATATACTTATATATTGAACACAAAAGCAACGTTACATCAAAAAATGTGGTAAAGTATGAGCTAAGAAAAGCTTAGTGTAACCATTACGTGAAGGATGATTGCAGAGGTGAATAATTTATTTGGCTTGGAACAGGATACAGAACAGACAAAAGAGCTTAAATCAGATTTTCCAGACAAATATCATTTCACCAAGATTGTCGTGGTTCTGCTTGTATTCATTTTTGGTGTACGCATCGATCAATCTTGCGTTGGGTAAACGTAAAATGATGCTGTCTGTTGGTATACGATCATTATGCCATGACTAGATATGATTTCTTGCAAATATAAGACAAATATATTAGGACTTAGCTATAACTATGTAAGATTACAATATTAGATTTCTTGTTGATGGCCAAGCGTGGCTCTATACCTCGTTTGGTAGCTTCCAAACGTAAAGGTTAAACTAAACTAAGACTAAAGATTATTAACAAAAACACATTTCTCAACCACCAATCAACCGTAAACCATTCTTTTGACAGCCTGACAGAAGGCTGCCTAATTAGGTATGCATCATTTATCTTTACTATGAGAATGGAATAGATTTTATACCAAACAATACGTGGTGTAAACTGAAAGAATCCAATGGAAAGGAAGTGAGCAAACACGAGCAAGAGCACTTCTTCACAAAAAAGTGGCTAATCCACATTCATCCAAAAACCTCCTCAGATAAGCAGAGTCTGGAATGGAGGAGCGAGATTACACGGGAAGACACAGGAAGACGGATGTGCTCAGAGGAGATTACGGCATGAAGGAATATCGAAAGGTGTGGTTTAGGGGGGAAAAAAAGGAATGGCACCAGCTTCCACTTTCCTCAAATCTCATTTGGCTTATCTGCCATTAAAGTCCCAGCAGGTGGAAATAACAGTGTGGATGAAGAGAAATATAGTGAGGAACAGGAGCCCAATGAGGAAGACGTAGAGATGATGACGTATTTACATTGTACAGGTGACACGCCCCAAACATGAAAAGCAAATCAGTATACTTTAGTTCCCTCTTCCACGGTCGGGTTCATACTGGAAACAAAAATGCACGGTTATAAATAGGGCTGCACAAAAAAAGTGCAATATTGACGTCTAATTTGTAACACACAATGCTGCCACTGTACTCACGCTGACTCACACTGCACTAACATTGACTTGACGGGCAACACTTTCTTCCCCGTTCCCCAGTGAACCTCGCCAGCCGGGGTGGGTTGGCTCCGCTCCCCTGGCTCTACCCGCCGACACTCCCAGCGAGCATTTCCATCTATCATTCATCAGTTCCCCGAAGTATTATTTCCATTAATGAATTGTCCTTATTACATGCATGAATGTACTGTCGCGTGAACGAGTGTGCCATGTTTTTCCACTTGCAGGATTATTTTCAGTCTTTCTATTCATTTTTATTAACTGGCCTTCCGGTCTTTTTTTCCCTAAATTCTATTTTATTTTCCAATTCCCTTTTTTTTTAAATTTTACACTTATTTTACCATTGTAGAACGCTTGCTTGGATTAAAGCGGTAAAAAACAGCAGGGTGTAAACACATACCCAGCCTGAGTCGCACACACACAGCCACACTAATATTCCCTGCCGAACTAAGCCAATCCCGCTATCTTCCATAAACACTCCATGAAACAGGACTTTGAAAGCTTTTTAGCTGGGAAAGGCCGAGTGATTGCGATAAGATACCGTCATAATTAAGCAGTCTGTTGAGAAAATCCCAACATGAACGTTCCTTCTTCCTCATCATAACGACATAATTTCATTCACTTTTCATTTTACACAAAATTCTGTCTTTAACGGTTAATTTCGTTTTTACTGGCCATTTCCGCAATTCTGTCTGCGATGGCAGTAATGTGGTAATCATGGGGTCCTACTTGACCTCCTATGAAGAATGGCAGAAAGAACACAAAGCACAATGAGCACAATGAGGAATAATACTCTCAGAGAATTGCAATCTCAATTCTAACACATTTTTTCCTAGAATTATGCAGCTCTAGTCATAGACCACCACAATGTATCCCAGCAGGTATCATTTTTTGTGTTTGTATATACAATATGTGTTCGTAAATTTGAGACTCGCTCAAAAACCCGTTACGTGTGTGCGGCAGAAGAATATACCTCTTCCAGTGTGCAAGCCAACCGCAAGCACAAAAGTAAGGAATTGCTCTCTTTTTTAATAATGTCCAAATTTGACTTATTGTCTTTTGCATATTGGCAAAGATAGTATTCGCACGTGACAAGCTGTTGTCAATTGACTACACATTTTACAGACTACTTTTTATTTACACAATAAAAAGGAACAAAGTGAAAACTAACAAAGTAATTTGATACCTCATTCACTTCCCCACCCCAAGCATTCAAGAATTTAGAGCAAATGTCATAATGGGAAACAAAGCAATGGAAACCAAAGGCACTAACATTTAGTCAAGACAAAAGCTGTGCTCGACCCACTGACCGTGGCAAGTACAGCCATTGCTACAAAATACGTAATAACTTAGGGTGTGACATTTGTTTTAAAAGTCAACAGAGTAGCCATTTACATTTTATTGATAATCCAAAAGTTCAGGGAAGAAACTCAAGTGTCAAGTTATTATGTAAACCTCGCACTGCAGTGCAGCAGCACACTCTATTAGTTTCCACGCCACATTAAAATTGCATGTACACATTAATTCAGTAATTTCAGTAAAGCACAATAAGATGCTCTCCTTGGAGGTCTAAAGGTACTTTGCCAGTGCAGCCAGCTCGTCGATGTTGTTCGGTGGTGAATTCTCGTTTTCCCGTGATCATAGAAGGTACCGAACTCTCCACTTCCTTGCTATTGGCTTTGCTTTGATCTTAGCTCCAGCTTTAGAGCCTTGATATGGCTTCTTTACGGAAACAAACGGATGACTGACTGATCGACCGTCTGACCATCTTGTCCTGAAGCTTTGATCCATGAGTTTGAAAGGCTTAGCGTTGGACTTAACTTTCGTTGTGGTCCAACACTCAGTATAAATCCAATACGAAATTGAAGAGGACGAAGTAATCTACCTAACAAACATGTATACCAATGAAAATACACTCGATGTCCTATGAACAAAATGCATTTTTAAGAATATCCGCACAGACTCTCCTAGCAGAGCATGCACGCTCATCCGTGCACTCCTGTCAACAGACATGACTAATCGACTTACGCCAAATCAAATATGTTACATGAGTAACATTTAACATCTTTATCATTAAGAGTGCTAAAAAAAACACATCAATAAAAAGTCTGCCAATGCTTTTTGTCCTAGTATTGATTCAATCGATTGATTACCTTTTAAACGATGTTGGATCAATGTATGAAAATGATTCTAGATCTGTGTGTGTCCGCTTGAATGGGCAACTTAGTGAACACAGATCGATGTAGTAGGATCATCGGAATATAATGAAAATTGACACATCAATGTAATGGACGAATCGTTACACCCCTTGTGAGCTCCTATCTTTAACTGTTGGAATGAAATGACTGGCTAGATCAATTAGCATGTCCCAATTAGGCGTACAAAATGGCGCTTGTCTGTTGTGCTGACAACAAGGTTTATTTTGCTAATTACTTTGATTTTAAACATAAGCTGCTGCTCAAAATGTATAGTTTTTCGTGGGAAAAATGAGGCATGTACCCAGGGTGCAGAGATAATGAGTTTACTGCGTCCTTTCAGATTTTAATGCGATCGGGACGCAGGACGGGCACCTAGTGTCCTTCGTCCTCTTGCATTAGTGCTCATACAAACGAAACATAAATTGAGGACCTCTTGTATATAGCATAGAAGTAATACGCCTTTTGAATGACATTGAATCTGCAAGTACAAAAAAAGAGATCCCATTTTTGGTGCATATTGACATCTGAAGAATACCTGTGCGAGATGCATAAAGATGGCCAAAAAGATGTTTTAGCTATGGAGGTTACTTGACATTCAAGTTTATATTTGCTTACACAAAAATCTAACACTAACTACTGAGACAAGCAGGGAGATTGCCTCCCTCCGGCTCAGCATCTTTGTGCTCTCTTCCCACACTCCATCCTCATCATCATCTTCCTCTGGCTCTCACCAGGGTCACAGCAGCCCCCCCTGGGCGATAGATAGCCAGCATGTGTGTGACCTTGCTGCCTCCTGTCCTCCACCTTCTCCTAGAGTGCAAACAATGTTGTTGAATCAGCTGATGCGCATAGAAAATACAATAAGACACAGTACCAGACATAACTAGAAACGCACTGCATGGTGGAGGTAAGTAGACATTCATTGGCTACCAAGTGCATGCCAAAGCAGCAGGTGGCGCCATACCCCCAAAATGTAAGACCATTTTGAGGCGTGAAGAAAGCCATTAGTAGAAAAGACATGCATGTAAAGGTGAATGGAAAACATAGACCAAACTTACGGATCAATGGTAGACTGTAAATGTCCATATGGGCTTGCCCATTCCTGCCACCACCATGTGCCAATTCCCAGCAATGGTTTATTTTCCGAGTGACCATGTGTGTCTAACCCAAAGCCACTCTGAGACACTTGAAGAACAAATGAGGCCATTTGAAAACACAGCTCCTCCAATCTTTTACATAATAATCCTCATCGCTATCTGTGCACTCTATCCCAAGTGGGGGTTACAAAAATCCAATAGTATAGCAGTGTTTTGTTGACAAATACTGTAGTTTGCCGTAGTGAGGCCTGTCACAGTAACAAATTTTGTTAGACAAATATTATAATTTAATTGTATAATATTATAATTTCCGATAAATTATATTATTGTCAACATTATTTTGAAACCATTTATTAAAAATAAAATAAACAAGCAAACAACATTAAAAAAAGGAGTCTCATTCTCCTTTTGCAAAAATTGCAATTAAATACAATTGCAAAAATTGCACTTAAATAAAAACCACAATCAATAACAATATTTCTGATTTTTAATTAGTCACCTTTATTCTGTCTCAATACTGATTAAAAAAAACAACAGGAAATACTATGAATTTCACGTTGTGTGTTAATCCAGACGTCAGCTCATTTGCATATACAATTACTTTATTCACTTACGCTGTTTATGTTTAATGGCGAGTAACATTGTGTTGGCGCTTGGACAAAGTACATGTTTTGGATGCAGTAAAATGTGTTTGGTGCATAATTAATTGTTATACTTCGGGAATCACTGGAACGCAAGTTCCACCGTTTTGTATTATTTATTTAAATATCTTTGACGCAAACATTTTAATGCCATAAAATAACGCATAAGGGCTGAAATTAGATGGTGTTTTATACACAGCAGCGATAAAGAAAGTATTCAAAACTCTTTCTTCTGTTTATTTAATATGCTTGCAGGACATCTTCACAACACAGTGGCTTCCAACCACTGCAATCTGTGCATCATGTCCCTCAAAGAAACTGTTTACTCAAAGTTGTTTACTCATACTGTATGTGTGGGTTATGTGAGTGAGCATTGTATTGTCATTCTGCTAGGATGACAGTCCATCCATACTTGATCACACAATTCCTGATTGCACTGACTATGTAGTAGATAAGTGCAGGTGACCGAAAGCGGGTCATGGACAGGAGGTAGCATCATCACTATCACGCCACCATGCACGTACTTTTCATGAACGTCTTACACGATTGTGTCCATATCAAAGCTGCTGAGAGAAGCGGTTAACAGCCTGGATAAGACTAGTAAACCAGCAGAAGGGCATTGTATCATCATTGCTTTTACTTGCTAGCTTGAGCCATCTGGTAAATGCAATGAGAAAAAACAAATGGAAAAGACAAAGACAAAACAAGAAAATCAACAACAAAATGGAAAGAAAAAAAACAATACGGATAAACAAAGGAAAAATTGAAAAATAACTACATTTATATCATTTTTTCATTATTGATTCTCTTCCTATTTGCACATGTATTTCCTGTCTAATTTTGCCACCCTTTTGATTCCATATGTTCAAACTGACGCCAAGGTGTGTTTCACAATATAGATTTATTTTTTGTCAACCTCAGAAAAAATGAAGTCGTGGAACTGGAACTGGAATTTTTTTAATCCGGAGAACAGACGTTTTGATATTTTTATGAACAATTCTTTCACGTATTCTCCATTTGTGAACGGCTTTCCGTTACTTACAATCTTATGTGCAGCCAAAACACTAGAAGCTGTTAGCATCCACTTCTTCAATGTATGTTTGCTCTGCTCAACCTTCAGTAGTAGTTCTGAAATCACTCTCCGACGTCCAACTTCAGTTGGGTACTCCAAAATGTGAGTGCTTGTTTTGAAAATGTCTTTCAACGTTACATTTTCTGCAGTTCCCTAATTTCTCACCACATATGTGATATTATAGGTATATAAGAAATATGTCCATTCAGAATGAAACTTTTTTCCCGAGATTTATTTTTAGACATGTTTTCATGTTGATGTTTTCATGTTGGTGTGCTTACCGCAGGGGTAGCACACAAGATATCTTTTTCAAGATACACTGCACGCACACTCCTCCTGCTCCTTCCTTTGCTCATCCAGTCAGTAGTCAGAACGCAGTCCAAAGTCTAGATGCGCTCGCAGACTTGCGGTGAGTCTGATATTTTAAACTCTTTTTGAAAATGCACATTTTATCTACTTCTGTGTTTCAAAAAAATCTGAGTTTGTCAAAGGTAGCTGCAACAAAAAAAGCTAAAGAGCAGAATCTGATTCCAGAGCCATGGGTTGCCGAACGCTGCCCTTGGCGAACAAAATCAATATGAACCAAACACAAACAGTTGTGGTTGTGGCCTGGTGCGCCCCACAGCAGTCTGCAGGGGCACTCGTAATGGTTTTTCATTGTTATTCACATACTCACTACAAAAACTGGTGCACAAGTGTACGCATACCCCACTATGGGAACCTAGGGTGTAAACCATGTGGCGTGATGATCAACGCAGCCGAGTCATTCTGACAAATGAAGCAAAAAATAGTGACCATTTGTGAAATAATCTGTTATTTTGATTTTTTTTCAAGGAAACTTTAAAATGTCACCATTCATACTTTTTAAAAAATGTTTAAATGTTTGTAGTTTACCAAAATGTAATTGACTAAAACTATGAAGTAAGATGACTACAGCACTGTAGTATAATTTTAATGCGTGGGCTTATGACCAGGGTCCTTAACGGGATTATGTACAACCACAACCAAAGAAAAATTCTCAGATAAAAACAGTTTTAGGTGAGGCTTTCCCAAACAATCATTGTATTATTGACAGGAACCAAAAATAAAAGGACAGACATTTAATTGGCATTTTATTCTCATTGAAACAGAAAAGTAAAAATGATGTGTCGACCAATCAGCAGACAGCATTAACAGGACGCTCAACAAAATAGCATCTTAAGTACCAACACCCGTAACCGCTCTCCGGGTGCTTTTATGTCAAAATAAGTCGACTCTGGTCATCCTGCACATCATTTGTCCATCTATTAATGGGGATGTTTGCTCACGACCGCCACATGCACACTTGATGACACGGCCGTTTGGGCGCTGCAGAGCAATAGTTGGTGTCTGAGAATACACGGAGCCAACTTGGAAAAAAAGGCTAAGCTAGTTCACATCACAAGTCACATGATCCCACTTTGAATCTGCACATCCAAAGCCGAGTGTTGTGTGTGTGTGTGTGTGTGTGTGTGTGTGTGTGTGCGTGTGCGTATCAGTTCTGCTGACTCGAACCGTGCTCGGCATTAAGCGACCTTGGCGACTGAGAAGAGGGTGTGCAGGGATAATGAGACTCAGAGGGACCCACAAGGAGGTCTCAGGTGGGGGGGACAAAGGTGGATGATGCAGAGTGAAGCTGTGAAGGAAGGTGAAAGAGAGAAGGACGCTGCCAGACTGAAAGGAAGTCTTTATCTAAAAATAAACGCCGCTGCTTCTGCACTCAGACACATTTGATATTTAACTACACAAGACTAGTGAGGGCAGCTACAACACACACACACACACACACACACACATCAACAAATGAATAAATGTTTGCACCAAAGTCAGCTGGGATAGGCTCCAGCATACCCACGACCCTAATGAGGATAAGCGGCATAGAAAATGGATGGATGGATGGATGGATTGCACATCTGTGTATTATTCTAGTGCTGCACTGAAACTTTAACTAGTGGTATCAACATGTGCGCTACTTTTTGAATGGTGTGGATGAAGTTTCATTAAAGATGGCTACCGAACTACATTTTTACACCACCTAGCACATTACAAATACCACATTACCACATTAACTGACCTTCTATTCACTAAGCCAAAAATCACACACAGTACGCTGGTAAAAATAAGTGCAAAATGTAAAAAATGGAATTCTAAAAAAAATAGGGAAAAAAATACAACGAATTTCATAGGGCCCTACATTCAATGATAGCAAACTTACTAGAAGCTAAATGTTGCCAAATCACTGTCATTGACTGTGTGGTTTTTTATTCTGGGGCGGGGGTAAAGTTTCCATCGCGACTCCACTGGTAAAACAAATCAGAGAGCTCGCAGGGTACTTTCTGCTTCATGAAGACTGACTTAAAACCAAAGGATTAGATGGACAGGACCAGGGCTGGTCCATTTTTACGATCTTGCAATATTTATCAACATTTTGTATCTAAAGAAAGTATAATTTTATCAGCCTCAATGCCACATTCATGCCCGTCCACATGTAGGCGGGTATCTCATAAAACGAAGGGGTTTTTTTCCACGTTTTTGTCTACCATCCACACGTGTCCGCAGATATACGGCACTAAAAACTACGTTTTTTTAAAAAAATCTCCGGCCAAAGTGTGGATCTGGAGAAAAATGCGGTTATACATTTGCGCATGGACACAAATAACCGGAGGTTCGCGTTTCCAAATGTCACTTCCTGCAGAACGTATATGGTGACGTCACAAACCCAACCTGTATTTACATGAGAAACAACATGGATGCCCTCAAAACTGACAATGTTTCCTTGTCAGTCCACAACAACGAGCCGGGCGCCATGTTTTCGGAAGTGATGGATGACAGAAGATGATTCTGATTGGATAGAATTTTAGTAACAGTGGCCGCCTACAAGTTTGGCATGCTTATGACTGTGGCTCCCAATGCATTTATCCGGTTACATGAGGATGCTTTGTTTTTTTGTTTTTTTTATTAAGAGGTCGTGTGGAAACAATTTTTTAAATATGCGGTTTTACAAATACCCTGCTGCGTGTGGACAAGGCATCAGTCCCATTCAAATCCCCAATAGTCCACCTGGGAAAGTGATTTGGTCAGCCAGTCGCATCTCTAGCAAGTTACCCAGACGCAGATGCCTTCAACTTCCGGTTCACACAGTCAGCGCAAGAGAGACTTTGGCTTTGAAAAGGACACTTTCGATAGAAGTATGGCGGTTTGCAAGTTGTGTCGTCTGAATGTAAAATACCCAGAAAATACCACCAACCTCTGAGCCCACCCCAATATAATAATAATCAGCCATAGAACGGAATGAACCGATTGTGGAGACATGCACACAAAGACAAGAATGCTAACAAGCAAGCATATTTGGCCTGGCGTTTGAATGCTGAAGTTTGGATTCATTTCAAAAAGGGTGAGTATAGTAACTTGATTACTTTGAAGTGTTGTGACTGGAGTGTCGACAGCACTATGCTCAATCTGAAATGGTTGAACAATGATTACCATTGTTCAACCATTTTGATTTTGTTTACTTTTCTTAGCTGAAACAGCATTTTCATTGCACAATGAAATACGTCTATTTACTATGGATTTCTACCTTTGCTTGGTATATTAATAATATATAATAGATATTTATATTTGATTATTTACAGGGGCTTTGCACTATGTATTTGTTCTGTAATATTAATTGGACTGAAGGTTAAGACTTTCATGCCAGACATTTTCATTTTATACTATACTAATATAGATAGATTGATATTTATTGTCATTGTACAACAAACCTTAGTTTTGGCTCCACTTTTATTTTTAGCAATATTAACCCTTTAAGTTGCAAAATGGCGACAAGCAACATGCTGAATTTACAAGCCACTGCTGCTAATAAGTCATGTAGCTAATACTTTACACAAGGAGATGGCTGACATCTGTAACTTCAATCTGAGCAACATCATAGAGTGTTTTTCTATGCTAAGTTTAGGAGTTCACAGACTTGGAAACCATAACAGTCCACAAGCAGCTCATACTTCAGCCGATGCTTTGCTTCACCATATTCGGGGTGGCAGGATGTGGTGGGTTGTCAAAACATCGCTAATTGTGACGGGGGTAGCGGGAATGTTAAAAAAAAATACACAAAAAAGCGACAGACAGACATATAAGGATCTGCGGGAGACTTCTCGGCAGAAAATGCACCGCTAATACATATGGCCAGAGAAGACAGGAACCTTGATGAATGAGAATATTCACAGGTATAATAGATAGATAGATACTTTATATGTATTTCTATATTAATAGCGATAATAATAGCATTGGGGACAGTTATTGCTGCTGAGCAGGGGTGTTCAAGATCCCTCTGTAAATGACGATGCCTCGGTTTGCTTGAGATATGAGTATAATAAGTGGATCAGACACTTTAATGAGCCTGTTGATGAGCCGGTATCGTGTAAACATGGATCTGACAAATTCTGAGCCTGATGATGTCATAATATGCAAATTAGATGAAAGAATTTACTCCAATCACTAACTTTGGGTTACACACAATTTCCATTTACTGTATGCCTTTATTACTAATTATTTTCAAGCTACAACATTTTGAAATAGTAATATCAAAACTGAATATTTTATTTATAAACATAAATGTTCCAAATCCAAAGTTAACAAGGAAAAATATAGATATAAAATATACAATGCGGTATTGATCCCATCAAAAAAAGATGTATATTTTTTTGGTCTGTGTCTAAACAATATATCTATATTTGACATGTTATTCTGTTGAAACCCGTGACCCTAATGAGGATAAGCGGGATAGAGAATGGATGGATGTTATTTTGTTGACATCATCTTTCATATTATTGGCATCTTTATTTTACAATGTATGTAAGAGTAATACCTACTTGAACAAACATTAACCGTACCATTTGTATGGTATCATTGGGACACTTCATTAAAATTAAATTGTTATTTTTTTAAATATATCGTTATTGAATTGTATTGTAACCTGTGTACCTAGAATCAAATTCAATCACTAATCTCATCTATCACAAAGAGATTTACATGCCTATAATATTGTGAACATCACATTAGTGGGAAAAGCTGAATACCTTGGCTTGCCGTTTCCGCATAGGCAGCAGATACAAAACGATGACGTCCCCGACCCAACAACCCCGTCACCGTCACGTGAGCAAACGTGAGCTTTGACAACAAGTTGATACAATATCTGAATATTTCAACCGTTCTGTGTGAGAAAGTATCTTTACGGCCAAAATAAACGTGTTTATCTATTTTCACTCAGAACCTGCACGTCGTCATCAGGCATTGTAAAACGCTCCTTACATTAAAGCGTCAAAACGCACTTACTTTAATATTTGTACAATAAAGAAAAAATGTCTCAAAATAACGCAATAATTTGTGGGACAATTGTCGAGTAAAGAGTGTTATCGTGACAGGCCTATGATAAATTAAAGTCGATTTCTCATCACATCTTTAATTCATTTTGTCCAGCATGAAGCTGTAGACTTTCTGTCCAGTCAGACCCATATAATATAAAACTGATGCTTTCACTTTTCAATTCACTGCATTCAATCCAACTGCACTGAACAGTCACAAGATACCACCAAAATCACACTGTCCCTTTAAAATCTTGCAGAAATAGATGTAAGTGTATCAAGTCGAATCGCGGGCCAAATTTGCAACAATTTGCACGTGCCGTACCGCTTCCATCAAAAACTGGTTGGGAAGGATTTGTGTAGCTGTGTGTAAGAAAAAACAAAATTAACTGATGAAATCAGAACCTGTTATCTTTGCGCTTTGAGAGCCAGGAAAAATGCTCCTTTTCTACTACAAAGTTTTCCACTATGAAAAGCACCGTAGTCCCCCCTGTATTGTGATTTACACCAAAATAATAATCCTACATTATTTTTAAGAATTTTACACTAGTGACAAAAACACAAGTTGTGAAAAACATATTTCCTTTTTTCTCTTTTTTTACTCAGACATATCACTATACAGTCTTATTTGGCCTTAATACAATATTAATTTTTTTAAAATAGGTATCCTATTTTTTCATATTCTGCATATTAGTATCTGGAATTATTCCTTTGTCTTTGATCTTTTGTAGAACCTGAAAGTTGTGCTGTATTTTTTTTTTTATTCATCTGACCTTTTTTTGTGGCGCTATTTGCACAAATTCCAAAAATTGTCCTATCTCGCAATGCTAAAGAATCCATTTAAAAAATCTTGGATTCAAGAAGGTGATCAAGATCACCCCCAAAATATAATCAATTCTTCCATATCCCATTTCTGACAAATCCTGAAAATTGCATCCAAATCCATTCAGAACTTTCCAAATTATTTTGAACACAAACAAATAGGCAAACAAACAGATAAAAGCGCGCAAACAAACAGACAAAAGCTCGCAAAACATAAGCTCCTTGGTGGAGGTAATTACATAGCCACAGTAAAAAAAACTAGTTTTACTCAAGAAGAGATNCGGCCAGGTCCCACGGGTGAAGACCTGACCACCAGGCGCTCGCCTGCGAGCCCCTCCCCCAGGCCTGGCTCCAGGGTGAGGCCCCGGTATCCCACGTCCGGGCGAGGTGCGGTCACTCCTCATGATTCTCTTCATTTTTCTCTTTTTTTACTCAGACATATCACTATACAGTCTTATTTGGCCTTAATACAATAATAATTTTTTTAAAATAGGTCTCCTATTTTTTCATATTCTGCATATTAGTATCTGGAATTATTCCTTTGTCTTTGATCTTTTGTAGAACCTGAAAGTTGAATTTAAATTAAGTTTAAATTTTTTTTTATTCATCTGACCTTTTTTTTGTGGCGCTATTTGCACAAATTCCCAAAATTGTCCTATCTCGCAATGCTAAAGAATCCATTTAAAAAATCTTGGATTCAAGGTGATCTGGATCACCCCCAAAATATAATCAATTCTTCCATATCCCATTTCTGACAAATCCTGAAAATTGCCTCCAAATCCATTCAGAACTTTTCTAATTATTTTGAACACAAACAAATAGGCAAACAAACAGACAAAAGCTCGCAAAACATAAGCTCCTTGGTGGAGGTAATTACATAGCCACAGTAAAAAAAACTAGTTTTACTCAAGAAGAGATTGAGGGCATCCTGAAAATGGACCACAGCAGCAAAATGGACAATGTGGCGTTGAATAATACTGCAGTGTCCTGAGACATAAAGGTTACAAGGCTAAAACTATAATCCAATAAACATGTGTAATATTGACAGTGCAATGACAAAACAGCACAAACAAATGAGGCACCAGCAGTTCATCTGAAAGGCACACTTAGTAGCATGGCAGAGCAGGTACTAGAAATAGTACCTGGTAGTAGCAGCTTTCGCCAGCGAAACAGTGATAGCATGTAAAGCCATGTGGGAAAACTGTCAACGTCATTGTGAAGAATACTATGAGTAGACCACCAACTTCCTGTACAACTCAGGCAGCCCCTTTAGCCTGTTGTCTGGATTCTGACAACAAAGAATCAGAAATGGTATTTAGGAGATAAAAGCGGAAGTGGAGAACAACAGCAGGTGGTCCCGCGTCTGCAAGCCTAAGAGCAGCGTTGCCATGACAACTAGGATGCCTTGTTGACGATAATAGCTGAGCACTGTGTGTGTGTGTGTGTGTGTGTGTGTGTGTGTGTGCGTGCGTGTGCGTGCATGTGTGTCACTTGGTTCTGGTTCTACTGACAGCTGCAGTGATCCACTGTTTGTCGCTTCCATCCTCTCATCTCAGAGTTTTAGAAAAAAGCCTCAACCTCCCCTTCAACAGGGAGCATATCCGATCCAGCAGACAAGCCATCTGTTCCGCTGGGCCGCAGTGGGCCGGGATCAATACAGCCTGTGGTGTACGGAGGAGAGCACAACCACTGTGGTCTCCCGCACCGAGGCGCCATAATGGATGGGCTTTTAGGGTCACGGATGACCCGTTGGCAGCACGACCGCTGAGGTTTTCCTGGCTTTTGTTTAATTATAAAAGGAGAATTCTCTCTCTGGCTCAGCAACACAGAGTCATGTTGGTGGTTCTGGAACTGGAATAACCCGTGAAGCATCACGTGTGCTTGTGTTTATACATCCACAGCGTCTATTTCTACCTAGAAGAACAACCTCCTCTCGCTCTACGTGATTCCTGAGCCACTGCACCATCCTCCTCCACGCCGCTCTATTCCTCCCCCACCCTCCTCCTTCAACTCCTTCCCCCGCGTCTCCACCTGCTATTAAATGCACAGCACAGCCCTGGCGGCTCAATCCATGCAGAAGGTGGCAGCGGTGCTCCCAGGAAAAGCACCGTGCTTTGTTAGCCTGAGCAGCCTTCATCAGAGAGGTGGAGGTTGTTCTAAAGTGGAAGCACTAGCCCACCTGTGCAGCACCTGGGAAAGAACCCGAGGGGGGCAGGGGTTCACCTGTCATGGCTGCATGGGGCCAGAATGGTTGTGTCCAGCTGCAGACTGTCCTTCACTTAAAATGGCCACATTGCCAATAGAAGCGCTGCACTGAGGTCAGTTGAAGGGACATGTCAATGGAGACAACATGGCCGCTCACATGCAAGATGCATGGAGGAGGGATGACGTGCACGCAGCATCCAGCATGCTGCCAGCATTCTCCATCAGCTCATCTGTTTCATAACCCCCCCCACACACGTCCATAAAGCTGCCTGGATTAAATCTTGTGCTGCATGCTAGGCCCTGCATCGCAGCCTACAAGGAGATGAGGGGAGGCATGTCTGTAACACCCCAGACACCCGCATGAAATTTGAAATAATCCCCATGCAATGTTGCACAGCCTTGCAGGGCCTTGCCTGCCCCCCTCCTCCACAGTGGGCCTCATATGCTGCCTCTCACGCACATATCGATGGGTATAGCATCATGCTATGGGGCCTTTGTCAGCGGTGTACGCGCGCGCGCACACACACACACCTTTGTAGCTCATTCAATCCCAATCTGAAGCACCTTGGTGTCTTTTTACAACACCCCCAACGTTCCAGTGCGCGTAGGAAGGATGGAGAGATCCGGAGAATAGCACTAGCCGTTAGAGTGACACTCTAATCGGGGGCTGCTTTCATTGTTGCAACCGTCATGAAGTCAACAATGACTGCTAATGAAAGTGCATGGCGAGGGGATCCCAGGCTTCGGCCAGCCCCATGCAGCCATTGAGAGAAGACATCTCACTGCTCTTGATTTCAAGTATGACCTCTTTTATATGCAGCAAAGACGAAGACGCCAGCAGCACAACAAACAAATGACATCATCCCCTCAAAGGCGTCGTCAGCAAAGCCTACTGGGTCCACTCACCAGGTTCAGAACCGTCTCCACGATGTCCCGGTTGCTCACTTCCCCCACCTGGATGAGGCCCACCAGCACGGCGAATTTCATCTGGATATTCCTGATCGGCACGGCGGGGTTGATCACGCCGGCCGGGAGGACCATAGAGCCGGCCGAGGACACCATCCTCTCCCCGTTGGTCGGCGGCGGCGGCGGCGGCGAGTCCGTGCCCGCGAGCGAGGAAGTTGAGCCCGGTGGTGCCGAAAGAGTCTTCTCGCTCGACATGTCCCCTCGGGAGCCGGAGGAGGAGAGGAGCGGCCGCCGGGGTATCTCCGGAGCACCTGCCCTACAAGCTGAGTCTCGGGGGCGGCGACAAACACATCCACGGCGCGGGAAAGCACTCGGAGCGGCCAAATGTTTACAGGTGCACCTTGCTCGGCGTCATAAGGAGGTGTAGTTCGGAGGTTGGTGGCTGCTCTCTCTCCTCGCCGAGTGTGTTTCTCTCTCCAGTCTGCAGGTTGCAGTCAGTGCGGTCGACGTCCAGCCTTCAACGCCATGTTGACGCCCCCTGGCTGCGGTGGGCCGCTGGGACCGCGCATGCGCACTGGTTGCACACCTTCTGGACGCAGCCAACATGGAGACAGGCGTGCACGCGCTCCTGCCTGCACGACCTTACAACGCTGGCCTGGCAAACCAGCAACCTTTGGCCTTTGGCACCAGCCAAGTAAACAAGTGGTTTGTTGTCATGGGAACACCCAGCAGCCTTTACATCGTTCATATTTGGAAAAATAACAGACAAATACAGTTACATACGATTACCATAGAAATACATAAATACGGTGGTCGATGGGCAAGTGTGCAGCAGCTGATCAAAAACACACAATAAACAAATGAAGAACAAAAAAGAAAGCTTTACTGATCACATGTTCTTTGTACAGCGATATTTGTCTCTGCATTGAACCCATCCTGTTGAAGAGCAGCAGGCAGTCATGCATTAAAAATTTGAAAATTTTGAATAGCATCAAACTGCTTGAGCTGTGTATTCTTTTAAATACAGTATGCCATGTGTGTATTTCTAAAAGCGTGTAAACAGCAAACAAAGAGTGTAGTAGCATACAGAACATAAAAAACACAAGTCTTCAGGGTCTCATTGTTCGGAGAAGCAGGCCAAGCAAACGTCAGGGTCTCCCCTAACATTTGAGGGCAAAAGACTCAGGATTAACATTGATATGTAACATTAATAAAATATGACTCCGTTAAACCAGTTTCATGCTATCATCTAGCGTGGATGGGGTCCACATGAAGGAAAGGCACAAAAACAAGATGTATGAAATTTTGTTTGTGTTTACATGTGCATGCATGAACCTGTACTGTGCCAGTGTTCTCCTCGTGTCACTTGTTCTGCTACTGGTTCTGCCTGAATGTGCACATAAGCTGCTTTCACACTGCACGTCTTCTTCCAGCAGGCCACATCTGCTGGCAGAAAGATCCATTTACAAGGGAGGAAGGTTCGTCTACGCGCATGTTCGTGTGTGTCCGTAGATTTTCATTACACGCAGTGACGGCAGCCCCTTTAATGTTCCGCCACTCATTCCCTTCAGATGCTGTCATTTGACAAGGGTGAGAACAGAGTGACACCTTGGCCTGGTGCAAGTGTGTGTGTGTGTGTGCATCTGTTGTTATTAGACAATTCAACCGATGAGCATAGCCAATTTGGTGTCAAACGTCTGAAAAAACAAAAGGCAAGTGAAGGCGACGGTCTCACACGCACAGTCTATATGAGCACACGCACGTGCACACACACAAACAACAAAAACACACATACGCAGTTGTCTTTGTTAGCACACAATGGCTTGTGCAGCTATGTCTTGAAGAACACAAAAGGTTCCTCCAGCGGGGAGTCACTGCTCAAGCTGGCTGCTGATTGTCTAACAGTTACACCATTTCCTTCACATCCATGCATCCATCAATACTTTTCACCTTTCACTGTTTGTTTTGATGCTCCATGGATGAAGTGAAACAAAATGATGGATGGATAGTAAATTGGAGGGATTGATGGATGGATGTTAACTTGAAGGGCTGATGGTTGGATGACGATAGATTGATGGTCGGCTGAAGATGATGGTTGAATGGCTAATTTGATGGATGTTGGATGGATGGATTGGTCAATTAAAACACAAAGCAACGGATGGAAGTTGGATGGTGATCATGATGGTTGGTTGCGTGGCTGGATGGATGTTGGCTGATGATTAAGTGAAACACAAAATAATGGAGGTGTAGTTAGATGGTGGATGGATGGTTGATGTTTGGATAAAGATAGATGGATGGTTGGGTGACGTTGATTGATGAAGGGTTAGTTGGAAATAGTGATGGTTCATGATGGATGGATGGTTGAAGGTAGCATTGAGAACAAAAAGATTGGTGAATGGTGACACAAAATGATGTATGGATGGTTGAATGATGGATGGCTGGTTAGTTGGATGGTTGGGTGACGTTGATTGATGAAGGGTTAGTTGGAAATAGTGATGGTTCATGATGGATGGATGGTTGAAGGTAGCATTGAGAACAAAAAGATTGGTGAATGGTGACACAAAATGATGTATGGATGGTTGAATGATGGATGGCTGGTTAGTTGGAAGAAATTATGAGTGGATGATAATGGAAGTTGGGCATCTCTGTGTGGAGTTTGCATGTTCTCCCCGTGTGTGCGTGGATTATCTCCGGGTACTCCAGTTTCTTCCCACATTCCAAAAACATGCATGTTAGGTTAATTGGCAACTCCAAATTGTCCATAGGGATGAATCGAGTGTGAATGGTTGTTTGTCTGCCCTGCGATTGACTGGTGACCAGTCCAGGGTGTACCCCACCTCCCACCCAAAGTCAGCTGGGATAGGCTCCAGCATACCCGTGACCCTAATGAAATAGGATAAGCGGCATAAAAAATGTATGGTGGGTGATAATAGATTTATAGTCGAATGAAGATGACGGGCATAGAAAATGGATGGTGGATGATAATGGAATGAAGATGATGGATGACTGGTTGAAGAGATCAATTAAAACTCAAAATGATAGATGTAGGGTTAGCTGGTTGGATGGATGAATGAAGGGGATGGATGGATGGGTCACTTAAAACACAATGCGCTGAATGATTGGTTGGCTGGATGGATGATGGATCGATCAACAGATGGATTGGTCAGTTTAAAGAGGTGTCTTAAAGTAGTCGACCATTGGACGATTTGATTCAGAGGAAAGAGATTTCCCGACTAAACATCATATAAAAATATCATGTGATCAAGATCAGCCCACTGCTGCTGCTGAGCATACATTTTTACACAGAAAGTATTTGTTTTTGTTATAAATAGCCAATTTTTATACAAATTCTGCCTCTTTTACGTTAATAAAAAAATGAAAATGACCTATCTGGTGTGAAAAATTGTTTATCCCTTTCCTGATTGGGTGGTTGAAGGCTATGTGGATGGTTAGCTGGATGGATAGTTGGATGAATGGATGGGTGTTTGGATAGACATAGATGATTGGGCGGTTGGATTGGTGGTTGGATGATGGTTGGATGATACTCTAACTGATGGCTGAATGTTTGGATGATAGATGGGTGATTAATTGTAGTGTTTGATGGTTGGAGGATGGATGGATGGTTTGATGATGATGGATGGTTGAATGGACAGATCAACTGAAACACAAACTCCTGGCTGGTTGGATAATTATGATGATGGATGTTTACTTGGATGGATGCGGCATATTGTCAGCATGCATGCAAAATGTTTTTTTCGTGGTAAAAATAGGTTTTTGTTCAAAAATAGTGTGTGACCTGTGACGAGCCTGAAAAGGAGGTTAATCACTTGCTGTTTTTGTCCTCGCATTAACATTCACCCCGTGTCCTATTTTCTTCTACTGTGTGTGTGTGTGTGTGTGTGTGTGACCTTGAGAAAGACAAGGTTAAGTATGTAAACGTGATTTAGTATTGATCCAAGTGAGTTTCCTACATCATCTGGAAGGACACAAAGAAATAAGTTATTATGCCCTTTCAGACACAATTCCCGTCCACAACACCCCCACTAGGATGCTCTCCACTGACATGTCTTCAGCAGGCCAACAGCGCCCCTCCATGGACCCATACTGTACCGGTTGGGATTTAATGGGACGTTTGTCGTCTGTACTTCATGTCAATGTCAGACGTGTGTATTTTTACAACACAGTTCCTCCAAGGATGCAAAGATGGTTAATGGCTTACCCAAAGATTGATTAAAATTGACCAAAAAATAATCCAAAATTGTTGACTCCATCGCAAACTGGCAAGTGTCAGAGCAAAAAATCAAATATTTGAATCACAGTCAGCCCAACGCTTGAGTCACATGTCATATAACTGACTGGTTGGGAGACATCATATGACGCCACTGCCTTATAATAATGTGGCCATTTTGGAAAAAAGGGAGATATAGGACAAAACCAAAGGAAACTTTCATTTTTGCATCATTTTATTTAAGAACAACAATTTTGTCTGGTCACAGTTAACAAACACACACACGCACACGGTCAGGTGGCACAGTACAGATATTATATGCATTATAGCATCATCACCCTGATGACGCAGCCTCCAGCAGCACTAACAGTAAAGCAGTTAAGTTTTCTTATTGCTTATTTTAGCTTATCAATATGATAGCAAGACCCTGATAAAAAGCTACTATTTACAACACACACACACACACACAATGCTTCCCAGAAGCAGTGCAATGATCACATGTCTTAGACATTGTATGACAGCAATGACTCAATGTGCACAAATCAATTGAGAACAAGAACACTTCTTTTACACAACCAGTCAAGTGTAAGCGTCATGAGGACAGTCCCTCTCTTGAAGTACCTCACCTCGTGGAGATCTTGATCCTGCACCCCTAAACTAGGTCTTGTTGGAGGCTGATGATGAAGTCTAGAGTATTTGCTGGCACGTCGTTTGACCTCATGACATCAGTGAAGACTATTCATAAGCCAAAAGTTGAATTTTCTCAGCAGCACTATGCTGACTCGTTGCGAAAGTATGTGGACATATGGTAGCGTTCCAAATAATAGCAGTCCAGTGTGACTAACCAGAATAATCACTGTTATAAGTATGTTTTATTGCTACATGGCAAACAAGTTACCAGTAGGTGCAGTAGATTCTCAGAAAACAAACAAGGCCCAGCATTCATGATATGCACACTCTCAAGGCTGTGCAATTGGGCAATTAGTTGAAGGGGGAGTGTTAAAAAAATAGCAGTGTGACATTCAATCAGTGATCAGTAATCAATTTTGTGCAAAAAAAGGATTGGAAACCGGTGGCGCCTATTTAAGAATGAAACCAGCACTTGTTGAACATGAATTTCTATTTCAAAGCCAGCCTGAGGACAATGGGTTGTTCAAGACATTGTTCAGAAGAACAGTGTACTTCATTAAAATGTTCATTGGAGAGGGGAAAACTTATGAAGAGAAATGATCTCCAGTGCCTTAAAATGAAGAGCAAAACCAGAGACACGTGGCAGAAAACAAAAGACAACTATCAAAATGGATCAAACAAGAACCAGAATAGCAAATGCTCAGTCAATGATCAGCTCCAGCATTATCAAAGACAGTCTGGAGTTACCTGTAAGTACTGTGCCAGTTAGAAGACGCCTGTGTAAAGTTAATCTATTTACAACATTGCCCTGCAAAGTCCCTCTGTTAAAAAAAGGCATGTGTGGAAGAGGAAACAATTAGCCAAAGAACACATCAACAGGCCTAAAGAGAAATGGAAGAACATTTGGTGGACGGATGTGAGTAAAATTCTTCCTTTTTGGGTCCAAGGGCCGCAGACAGTTTGTGAGAAGACCCGAAACATGAATTCAAAACACAGTACACAGTGAAGACAGGGAAGCATGGTGGTGCAAGCGTCATGATATGCTACTATGGTGTTGGGCCTATTTATCACATAGCAGGTATCATGGATGAGTTTGCATATGTCAGAATACTTGAAGAGGTCATGTTGCCTTATCCTGAAGAGAACATGCCCTTGCAATTGGTGTTTCAATAAGCCAATGACCAAACACACTAGTAAACCAGCAAAATTAAAGTTATCAAGTGGCCAGCCTAATCCCCGGACCTTAATCCAACCGAGAAATTGTGGGGTGACATCAGATATGCTGAAGCGAAACCAAGAACTGTTAATGAATTGTGGAATGTTGTTAAAGAATCTCTGAGTGGAATAACAGCTGAAAGGTGCCGCAAGGTTGATTCCATGCCACACAGATGTGAAGCAGTTATATAAAAAAATACTACAACTAAATATGAATAATAACAGTGATTGATCTGGTTAGTCATATTGCACTGCAATTATTTTAAACACTACTGTATGATCATACCATGATGCTCAGCAAGACATCCAGGTAAAGTTCTCCAACTTGTTCTGGCAGCATACACTTTTGATACAAAGCTTGATGGCTGTTTACAACTTGGACTCAGTGCTTTGGTCCAGTGGGAGGAACGAGGCTCGGATTGTGTGGGCTTCGTTAGCGCACAGGTAACCGTACGCCTTGTTGTACCATTCTGGAGAACGCCCCCTGCAGATCCAAGAAATTAGAATTCAACCAAAAAATTCAGGCTTAAAAGTCAGTGTTTGAGCCTCCTTTAACACTTTTATGATGGTCACAGTTTGATCGTGGAACAGACTATTTCTGTGTATTATTTCCTATGGATAATTTTTAGACCAGTGACACAGAGCTGATTATGTCTGACTTGAGAAGTTCTATTGCCATACCTGAGGTCCACTCTGGAGATGTGTGTGAGCCTGGTTCTGTCCGCTATGCTGCAAGGTTCGAGGAGGTAGTGGGACTCCAGAACCACGCCCCTAACTGCTCCCATGCGCGGGCCATTGGTGTGTTCCACTGACACACACACGAGCGCGCTCCAGCCTTTCATCGGGTCGGAACGCCACGATCTGAGGGAAGCAGGACATGAATACCTGGCAAAAGCAAGCTGTCCCATAAAACAAACAAAAACAAAAAAAGAACTAAGTCATGGACCTTAGTACCACGTAGTCAGTGCTGGGCTGGGGCGCCATGTTGTGGCAGGAGTACTGATAAACGTCTGTCTGCTTGTCCAAAGTCTCAAGAACTTTCTCCTGCTGTAGCTCTATGTGCCAGCGGGGGCGCTCTCTCAGTAGCCGGTGCAGAACCTCAGTGGGCGTGGCTGTCACCTCTGTGCTGACCCTCCAGCGCCTCAGTGGGTTTCCATCACCCACCTGGTGTCAGATCCCAAACCCCAAGGACCAGTTAGCACAGCATTTACAACTGGTTGAAAATAAAAATGACTGAAACCAAACTGACCTTTTTTGAGGCCAGTTCCGTGTGCTCGATGGCAGGGCGAGACACCCATTCTTTGCTCTTATCTTTGGCCTCTTTCAGCAGGTTCTGGACTAGCCTTTCAAGGTGACCATGATAGGATCCCTCCTCAAACGCCTCCTCCTCCTCCTCGACTGCCTCCACCTCGTCGTCTTCATCCATCTCCTCCTCACGGACCTTCCCCAGCTCTTCGAGCGGCGGCACCAGAACATCCGCTTCCATGTAGGAGTTGCGGGATTGAGACACCATCTCCTCTGGAATCTGAAGGAGGACCCGAAACACATTACACCAAAAGCCAAAAAAAACAAGTAATAAAATAATACATTTACACATAATAGCACAATTTGAAAAGTATTTTTGTACAGTGGAACCTGTTTGTTTGTTTTTCATGGGATTCAGTTTTCTACAAAAATTAGTTTTTGGACTCTCAGAAGGATGGGTATGTTCTTTTACAACATACAGTACTAATAACAGGCTCTTGTCAGGGAATGCTTTAATCATTTTATTATATGTGTTTGTGGATTGTTTGTTTTTAAAGTGCACACAGAATGATGAACAACTCGGTTTCTTTCTCCTTTCTAAAAAGCAATGACCTGGCCAAAGAGTGCAAAAATCACATTGGTTGTTCCAACCCAGCTTTTCTCCCTGTCGCAGGGTTCTTCCGCTAAATAAGGGTGAAGTCAAGCAGATAATGTTTGGGGTGTTTACTGTGCCCTACGGATAGTGCACGACAGTGAAAAATGTGCAAAAATAGAAGAAAAAATGTTTACAAACATATATACAATATTTACAGCACTCCACACTACCTTCTTATAGAATATTTGCCACATGTTATTCATTCTACTGCACTGTTCCAACCTACTCCCACCCTGAATGATCGCCACAGGCCTCCTTATATAGCCCCTCCCACAAGGGCAGGAACAAAAACCCCACATATCATCAATTAGTAAAATAACACAAAACAAATCATCATACTGTTGCAACCACAATTTGCAAAAATGTAAATAAATAATATCTAACGAAATATTATCATTTCACAACCAATCTATCTGTATATTTAGCACTTTAGTACAGAAAATAGAAAAATCCAACCACTTCCGGAAGGGACCTCGTGAAAGTGCGCTATACTGTAGAGAAAGTCTTCTAAGGTGTTGGGTGACGTGTGCCATGTTTGGCTGAGGATGGTAGGTTTGCCAGTCAGTTGATTTATATTTGAAACCAGGAATGAGTGCTATGGATGTAATATGAGACAGGCCGGAACACCCCTCGGAGCATCGCCACGTCAATAGAATGTATGCGAGAACCCGAGTAGAGGCGTATGCATGTATGTGGTGCCGTGTGTGCGCATGTGTGCTCACACTTCTCATAAGCCAACAAACCGAAATAGCCGCTGATGATCTAAAAGGTTTCTGGTTAGATCCCAAGTTTTAGCACCTGACACAGGCTGTTTTTTTACGTTGTTCATGACCTTCCAAATGCGAATCCTAGAAATCAAGTGAACAGACTGCATCACCAACAATGAGGTCCTCAAATCTGGTGTTCTGAGAATTTACACACTCCTGAGGTAACGGCAAGTCCAAAAGACCTACTATAATGAGAGCTTGCAACAGGCAAGAGAGTACAAAGTCGACCCCAGATGTCTGCAAGAGGGACATGAAGATGCTGGATATTGATGTCAACAGACTGAAGGAGTTTGCTCAGGACTGCCCTCGTAGGGGACAGGGAGCTGACCCACAGCCTACGCAGAGGAGAGGAGAACCTACACTTGGCCTCGGATGGACACAGAGCATGACGCAAAGTGAACCAGCAAAACCCGCCCTCAGCCTTGCGGTTTTGTTGTAGAGACGCATTGGACTGTACTCCCACAGCAGCGTTGCCCCATCATGAAGGATGCCGGAGGGAATTGGATCGCTCTCAGGGCTTGAAATGGGTATCACTTCTTTTCAACAAGTTAAGTGACACTCTCAAGTGCAGGCAAGTACCTCTTACCTACAAAGCAAGTATTGTGTGCATGCTCATACTAATCACAAACCATAAGGTCAAATATATCATAAAAGCTAACATGCAGACCTGAAAGAGGTGCTGACACTCCGTGATCATGTGAGCCAGTCCTTGTGTCGCCGCCATGTTCTCGTTTAAGTCTTTCTGGTCCGGTCGGCCCGTGGTATACTTCCTCTGGATCGACCTGGACCGTTTGAAGACACGCAGAAACACAGAATACATGAACGACTCGTCACAGAAGGTGCGGACATACACCGATGCTTCATGAATCAGGCCTATTTTCTTGCTGATGTCGGCACACCTTGGCGACAGCATCTCGCTCTTCACAAGGCTGAGATGGAAGAGTGAGGGAGCCAGGCAGACAGCGAGGTTCATGGCCGTCATCTGGTTCTCATCCACCTGCATCGTGACGTCGTGCAGGAAGTGGAGCAGCATCTGCAGCGCCTGCCTGTTTTCATCCAGCATCAACAAGATGGCTGCCCGTACTGCCTGCAGCCGCTGCTCTTTGGGAACGTCTGAAAGGGAACAGGAAGCCCAGCTCAGCTTGATGTCAGCAGCAAAGCCATCAATGCAATCAATCTTCAATCAATACAGACAATCAATCTATCTCAGAGATTACATTTGAATGCTGGGGGATGAAGACGTTTGTTCGAATGCTTGACTAAGCACTGCCAATGACATTAGTATGAATACTAAACTGTCTCAACTTCCAGCCAATAAAATGAGTGTCAGTGCTCGCTATGGAAAATTTGAACGAAGGCTCGACTCTCCGCATTGATGCAAGAAGATGCTGAAAGACTCCTTGACTCCATCAGTAGTTACACAACATTCGTGATTAGTGTGTATGCTTTACTTTCACACATCCCACCAGTTTTCTAGAACTCTCACTAGAGTCACAAATGTTCTGGAACCCAGGGGTGCCCATTACGTCGATGGTGAGCTACCGAGGTAGTGTGGGTCGATTGCTTGTGTCACCTGTGTCATAAACGTCACTTTGTAGATGTCATATGACATCAGTCAGCTGACATTAAGTTCCCACTCGATTCCCTGTGGTGCATCTGTGGCAAAGTAGGTGGTCCACAGGCAACACGTAAATGCAACGTTCCTCTTTATCATTCCAATTACCGACAAACTAACTCAGCGGACAGATGCATATATTACGTGTGTAGCAAAAGTTCACTTGTAGTAAAATAGCCCATTTTTGTGTCCTGGACTCTGCCATAGAAGTGTTTGTTTTCTACACTTTTGTTTGTGAAACTATTATTGCATGATCAAGTGGAAAATGTAGCCATTGCAGAAACCTTTTGAATATGTTGCCTATTGAGGAATTATGCGTGGTTATGTATATAGTCATGTTGAATTGAAATGTGAATAATTGAACACCATCAACCATTTTGATTAGCTGGAAAGTTTGACACTGTGAATGTGAAATACTAATCACTAGTATTTAGTGTTGTGGTTTCATTGTAGTTTACAGGTTACATTTTATATATATCCTATGTTTTATAGTGAAAGGTAGATCATTTTGACTTGTGTGTGTGCACCCCTGATATACAGTACAGTACATGTACAATTTACATAAATACTCATATTTGTAAATATACTAAATATGTATTCTCAGAGCTGGAAGTGGATCTTTGTCATTTTAAAAGTGTGGAAATAAAAGTGTGAAAAAGTGTGAGCACCCCTGCTGGAGGCTGTCTTCGGGCTAGAGGCGGGGTACGCCCTGCCTGGACTGGTACTTTCAAACATTCAAACAAGAATATGATCAAAAATGAGCATTAAAAAAATAATCTTTGTACAAATGCTAGATTTACCACAATAAATAGTAGTAATGCATGGTTCTCAGCATTCACACAAAAACAGTAGTGTGCTTGACCCTCAACATTCACGTAGCAAACAATTTGTGACCGCTTGACTCAGTACTGGCACAATGACATACCTGGTGAAAGCTTGACTCACTCGGTAGTTACACAACACTAGTAATAACCATAACATAACCTTGGTGTGAATACTAGGCTCTCGGCGTTCACACAATGAACTCTCAGCATTCACAAAAAAGCTGCTAGACTTCAAAAATAAATGTTCAGCGCTAAACTCTCAGAGCAGTGATGCAATAAGACCTACACTGGTAGATGTGCAGGAAGGTTTCTCCCAGCTTGTTGCTCAGCAGAGGTTCCGGAAGGTCCCGGAAGAACTGTTTGACCATGTCAGCCACGTCGTAGGCCGACTGGTCGTCGTAGTTCACCGAGTCGGGCGTCGTGTCGCATTGCTGCCTCAAGGCTTGAATGCGGGACTTGACGCCGGACTTTCGAAAGAGTCCCACCTGCGAGGAACGTGAAGGATCATGAGGCAGGTGAGAGCCACCAAACACTAAAAATAGCATGCTTGTAAAGAAGCTTCAGTACCTGGTCCAGACAGTGGCTTCGGAGATGGCTGATGGCCTGCTGGAGACACAGGGGTAGTGGGAAGCCACATCGCTGTACGTGGACGATGAGGGGGACTCCAAACACATTCTTGTCTTTGTAGTCGGGTGGCTTGATGCGCTTCATAAATTTGGGAACAGACCTTGGCAGAACACAAAGAAGGAAGTGCTGGCGTCAGTTGGCCTTCATTAGGAGACCCCCTCTTACCTCCAGGGGACTGGTAAATGAGAGGAACTGGTCTTTAACTACACAATTAGTATGTTTACATGCACATTTTGGTGGACTTCTTACTGTAAAAGACATGGTAGAACTTAGACCAGGGGTGTCCAAACCTTTTTTCACTAAGTGCTACATGCTGAAAAATTGTTAAATTTGTCTAAAATTATTAAATAAATTATTATTTAAAATCTAAATTTTCATAATATTGTGACTTTGTATTTTACTTGATTTTTTTCCCCTGATCATATTACCACTTTAAAAAAAAAACTATTTTTCTTTAATATTTCAACTTTATGATATAAAATGACTTTTTTTTCACATAATATTACAAGTTTATTGTGGTAAAATTGCAACTTTTTTTAACACAATGTTACAATATGACTTTTTTCTCTTAATATTTTGAGTTTAGTCTCATAAAATTACAGCTGTTTTTTTTCTATTTCGGCAGTTGTTGTTTTTTCCCTAGCTATTTCAGTATTCTTGTTTCTTGTACAATTTCGTCTCATGTGTTAATACTTTATTCTCATAATATTTCTTTTTTTTATTATTATTTTCAGTTTTACGCTACTAAAATTATTATTTTGTATAAAATAATACAATATATTACAAATATAATGTATAACAATATAATGTATAACAATACATTATATTTGTAATTATAATTATCATATTATAATCATAACTATATTATTTGTTATGTTTTATTAAAATATATAATACATTTATATTAGGTGTGTACCGATTAATTCACTAGATTGAAGTATCGATTTATAGTCCCAACTATGAGAAGATCCAACTATGTCGATCTGTGCCCACTAAATTGGCACTCCAGACAACATATATTGATCTAACATTGTTTGAAAGTTAATCAATCGGTTTAATCAATAACAGGAAATAATGCATTGAATTTAAGCACGGCAAGTTTTAGATTACAACTTTTTTCTCTTAGTATTTTGACATTATTTTTGTAAAATTTCTGCTGATTTTATTTTTTTATATATATTACTATCATCAGCTAACACTGATTCAAACGTAAATCAATGCCCAAGTAAAATGAATGCACATTTAATACCAAACAAGATTTGTGTTTAGTCAAATAAGTATTTAATATAGATTTTGTACATACAGTAGCTATTTTATTTAGTTTTTGGATAGAACTATCGCATAGTGTAAGTAGCTTATGTATCGAGTGACTATGCGTTGATATTTAAATTAGATATTGATGCTTTATTTAGAATTTATTATCATTACAGACTTATTTTAGAAGTAAAGGTATTTATATTGTATTTCAGTTTATTTTAATTTATGTAATTATTCATGTAATTTGTTAAGCATGTAAATTGGGTGACACGTCAATGGTAAGAACATTCGTAAGCGTATGCAAATCGCTGATACCGGTGGGCGCCATACAAAATCTCGCTTAGGGCACCACATGAAGTAGAGCCATAGGTGATTGAACCATAGGTGGCACCAATGGCACAGAATATGTACAGTCAGTGCTTCTACCCACCACGTCCAGCCGTGTTTATTGGACATGGAGTACTTCTCCATGATGGCGGTGAGGCGGAGTAATGAGAACTTCTGCAGCAGGCTGAGCTGAGATGCTGATTGGCTGCTTATGTGCAGGGAAGACGAGGGCTGCTTGAGATGATCGGATGTCCTGAAACTGGGCCAGCGGACACTGAGACATACACACGCAGGGACTTCAGTTAGCATCTATGTACTGTATGTCTAACTCTATGAGCTATTTCTAGTAGGTTAACTTTCTGTTCCAGTGTGATGTAAGTCCATTCACATCAGTCGACATGTATTTTCCCCCAAATACTCAACAATGTCTTTACTAGAAAGGACTTTCTTCATGCTTTTGAATGGATAAAATAATCGTACTCACTTATACTTGCGTACATGGGGACATTACACTGATGCCCTGACTCACCGCGGCCTTGTCAGGGACGCCCCGACCCCGGAATCCCTCCTCTCCCGACTGCTCCCAATAGAATCAGAGTCATTTAACAAGATGCCATCCCTGTCGCCCTCAGTAGGGGTGGTCTTCTGCTTCCCGTCTTCGTCTTCTGGCAGCACACTGCGGCTCCAATGGTCCACAATCTGCTGCAGGCCACTGACGTGCTGGATTATGTCGTCCAGGTGAGGGAATAGGTTGTCTTCCTTCTCCAGGTCCAGGATGTCCCCTGTGCTGGCGTACAGGTGGGAACCTGGGACGTTGTCATACACGCTTACTCTGCTGCCCCTGGGAGCTCTCGGACAGGGGGGCTTGGATAGTAACTTCCCAGACCAGACGTCATCCTGGTTGTTTTTGGGTGGAGACGGTCGATGGACGAAGATGTCGCTGCCATCACTGGGAGAGGGCGTCAGGCTCTCGATGGACAGCGCTTTGGGGAAGGTTCCTGGCTTGTGGTCTTTGGGGATGTGGATAAGGAGGTTCTCATAGGAATAAAAGTGATTCCTCTGTCCGTCTGTCCTCTTCCCCTGAGAGGGAACCTCCATGTCTTCTAGGTACTTGCTGCTTCTCTTGCTGGCCGTTCGTGCAATTGAACACGTGTGTTCGGTCACAGTGGAGGCGGGTGGCTCACGTATGGGGCTGACAGTCATCATGGAAAGGTCGTTGCAGTCTTCGCTGAGGTCAGCAGGTGACATCTCGCCATCAGTCAGAGTGCTCTCCTTGGGAAGGTTTTGCTCCAGTTGGCTGATGGGAGTACACTGAAGCAGCTGCAAGGCCAAAGGCGCCTCCCCCTGCAGCACCGGTCCACTGATGACCATCGGTGGTCTGCGCTTTGAGCTCCTCCTCATCGTCGATGGCCCCCAAGTGCGCATCATTTCCATTCTCCGCAGAAACTCCTTGGCTTTGCTCCGCCCCCCCTGCCCGTGGCGCCCGCTCTTGATGGGCAAGGAGTTGTAGTGCGGCAGCTCTGCGGGCGGCTGGTAGGATGCCGACAACGACACGACCGATACAGCATCGGCCATGGTGGAGGCCGAGTCCTCGCTGTGGAGCGACGAGACCTCGGTGATCTCCTGCTCGCTCAGGTCGGTCAGCACGCTCTCGCTGCTCACAGTGCTGCGCAGACCCTCACTGGCGCCATCCAACAAGAGGTCTTGCAGGCGCGACCAACGGCGGCTGCTCCACTCAAACGTCCAACGCTTGCTAATGGCCATGGGGTCATCTTCATCTGAGTCGTCACCCTGCGGATGATAAAAAAACTTCCATTTGTACTTATTTATTTCCATGAAACATTATACAAGTTCATATTGGTTCACATTTCTCATAATTTCCATTGGAACCAAAATCAGTGATTTGTACTACTTTCTCACACCCCTCTATTGGGACACCAAGCACAGTGGTTGGGTAGCTAACAGGGCGGAGCTTAACAGAGTGCAGTGTGTTGATTGGTGGACAAAGAACGAACAAAACAAACAATTTTTGGCTTACTGGAGGCGTGGTTAAATTTTTATGAGTCTTTGACCTCGTGTACGCGGAAAATGAAGGCACAGTATAATAAGCGGCGTAGCATGATGACGTGCACAGACACTCCTTTTAAGCTCGCGTTGGAAAGTGCAGACTTCAAGCTGCCGTTAAGTAAAACTAGTATCAAGAATGTTCGTTGTGATTTCTCATTTGGCCGCTGCTTTCAAAGTGAGAGGCAATGAATTGTGACAACACCTTCCTATTAATGGAAAAACAATCAATGGCAGCATGATCAGCCGTTTGTTTGCAGAGGGAGAGAAGAAACATAAGCCAACAGTGACACCGCGCGGCCAACTAACGCAAAGATGCATTGCTTCGAAAGTCCTACACAGGCTGGACTTTTTCCTATGCATGATTGCGGATGTTATGTTTAGCTTGTTGAGGTGGAAAAAATGTTTGGGAATGTGGCAAATTATTTGCGCATTTGACTACATTTAACTTTGTTGTTTGATAAACCTGTACATGACTTTTTGAATTTTTTTTAATGAATTTTAAGTTATAGGAAGGGTTTGTTACACATGAGTCATTTTTACCAAGAAAAAAAACTAACACTCAAATACCTAAAACTAAAAACAATCCAGGACTCCAAAGAGTTAATTAACTTGGCAACATCTGCAACATGCAAGGAAGGAAGCAATATGTAAATAAACGAGCATCTTACTTTCTTTTTAGGATGGCCGACATCCACTTTCATGGAGGCACACTTGTTCAGAGTGTTGAGACGCCTGTAACACACACACACGCACACAAACACGTTAGCCAAGTAAGGCCCCCTCCTGAGGGTCTCAGATCTTTCAATGAAGGATCAGAGAAAGGAAGGATTGGTCAGATCAAAGGCCGGGAGTCAGGAGAGTTCATTTGGAGTCACAGTCAGACGTCTGATGATTAGCATCTTTAGTGACACACTGAACCGCTTTGACAGCTTTGAGCTCAGTCTTTTGAACAACCTTTAAATTTTCGGGAATCCTAAAACATTCCTAAACATTGATAATTTCACAACCAGTGTGAGAGTAGTAGAGAATCTGACATGATAAGAACAGTACTGATTTGACCTTAGAGACCACCAGAAGTCTCGCAAGTTTCAAGTTAGTCTTTAATCTCAAGTCTCGAGTCAAGTCTCAAGTAAGGATGTGCAAAAACAAGTCAATTATCAGGTCAAGACAGTTTGAGTCAAGTCTTGAAATTTTCAAGTCCATAGAAATCATAGGAACTACTCGGTGTCTCCCAAATAAAATGCAATTTTCACAATGAAACAGTCTCTTTAGAATAAAAAGTTACAATGAATGCACTTGGAATTAGTTCATTTTAATATAAAATAAGACTGAGTCACAGAAAAAATGCTGACAGGGCATTCAGGATTTAATCAGTGCACAGAAATGTAATCAAAACATTTGTTTTGAAACCTGACTGGACATTAATAGATGCCCTCAATGAGGCTGATTCAAAGGGAAAATATGATGTCTTGATGGAAATTACATAATAATAATCACATTAGTTGAATACTTTGAAAGGGGACACATTTTAAAAACTGTAATTTACCCGCCATATTCACTGAAAATTGTAAGTATTTTCAAGTCATCAGTCGAGTCCGAAGTCATCAAAGTTGTTATTTGAGTTTGACTTGAGTCTAAGTCACATAACTTGAGTCCAGACTTCTGGCTACCACTGACCACAACAATCAAGCATCACTGGAAATGAAAGACTAAAAAACGGATCTTGCTGTATTGTTTTTACAAAGAGGTGTCCAAAACGCATATTTTGGTACGAATGTTACTAGAGATGTTGAGAACCAGCAGAGAGCTGACAAGAAGCTTACCGAGACAGAGGCTCCACCAGGTCCTGATCCAAAAAGTCATGGTCCCTTTTCACAGAGGAAATATCGATAGGAAACCGTGAGTCTGAGACAAAGATGACAAAGAGGACATTACGTGTTTTGTTGACATCACTTTTCTCTGGCTGCACACATGCACACACACGCACGCACACGCACACGCACACACACACACACACACACGCACACACACTGTAACCAAGATAATTCAAATGCTTTGAGTGGGTCTGGTGGTGTTGCCACAATAATTGACTACCACAGGGTCAGAGCAGCATGCTGCCTCACTGGCCGAAAAGTGTCCTGCAAGTAAAGAGGGGTCCCCAAAGTATGGCCAAACCCTTCTCAAAATGCAATTACTACAAATATATATTTATTTAAAAACAGTAAAAGTAGGACAACGAGCAAAAAGGAGAAAAAGCTGAAATGCTTATGCTAACAAAAACATGCAGGCTGTTTTTTTAATGAGTAAGAACGTAAGTCGTGTAATCATACCCTATGATTTTTTAGTAAGCGGCCCTTGGTGGAAAAAGTATGGACACGCCTGAAATAAGCCGTCTGTCAACAATATACCAGTCAAAAGGTTGGAGACACTTCCACAACAAAAGTGTTGAGGGCTTTTTTATTGAAGGGTGTTTTTTGACTGGTATGCTATTGAAGGATACTACAACTAAAAGTACAAGACCAGTCAAAAGTCTGGGGACTCTTTCTCCTGCTATTGAATGATACAATGGGGCCAAACGTTTGACTGGTACTGTACTTTAAACTTTAGTACCTTATTCAGCCACATGGTACAGCATGCTGTTTGAAGTATGAACGTAGAGGGCACGCCCCCGGCCCGAAGGCGCCCTGAGAGGAGGTGGGACTTAAGAGAGCCAGGCCTACCATGGCGGAGAAGAGCTGCAGAAGGCAGGCCCTCCATTTGTGCCCAGAGGAGCACACAGTTTGGGCAGAACGAGTCCTTGTCCAGTGTTGCCAAGTTCGCAATTTTGTCGCCAGATCTTTTACTGGCGTTGTTGGAGAGTGTTCAGGTATTATTCACGTATTATTCTGCATTTTGTATTCTCACTGAGCGGCAGCAGGTGATGTTGACAGGTCCGCCCCGCCCAATTGATATAAAAAAATGACTCTAATCTACGACGTCAGCTTTATTTTTTGGGTTTAAAGGGCCCTTTTCATTTGCCCCCCCACTGTAATTTGTTCCGCTACTGCTACTGTGTATTAAAAATAAATGTGTCTCAGGATACGAGTGTGTGTAAACTGGAAAAGAAAGTAAAAAAGTTAGATTAAGAGTAGTGTGGTAATGATGGAGGATGAAGGTGGAAGGACAGGCGTAGAAGGGACGCTGTGAGAGTCCCAGCGGAGACCACAACGCCTTTCCCATGACCCCTCCCCCTTTTTGGACAGGAAGTGCGGCCTGGAAATAGACAGCATCCCGCCGGAAGACGAGGGAAAAGGAGGGATGGTGGAAAAAAACAGGTCCATGTTACCTTCGTAGAGCTGCGCGTACTGAGGGAACCCGGCTGCCCTGAGCCAATCACACGCCTCCTTGGCCTCGAGCTCTGCAAGGCGGGAAAGAGCGGCGTTAAAAAGTCTTCAAACTCTAAGAAGGTTTCACACACACACACACACACACACACTATCTGCTGGTCCTATCCCAGCATTCCTAGGGGTCGGGGGCGGAACGTCTTGGGGAATTTCATCCTGCTCTGGGAATTCTCAGGAATGATGCGAGTGGGAAGACAGGAAGTCTTTGTGAGAGGACAACGCTTTTATTTACACTTTAGCAAAGCTGGCTAGCGCCCGGGTGTGTGCCGACCGTTAAGCCAGCGGCCGTTAATGCAGAAATTACACAATGTTGCCATGGCAACGCAGTCCATTAGGCCCTTTTACTGCCACTGGGTTTTACTGCTTTTTTCCACCAGCATACGTGATTCCGGGCGTGTGTGTGCGTGTACAGTGTGTTTACGAGACACAAGTTAAGCAACTTTTAAACATGTTTTTGCGCTGACAAAGCCGCCTTTACGCTTCTTTAATAAATGTGGAACACACTCAACTGTTTGCATATTTAGGCAGCGAATATAATTCAAAAGCATCATAAAAATATCAATATCAGGATGATCAATACTGCAATTCAGTTCAATTAGGAACAAATAAAGTCACCTCTAATGTTACCTTTTGAGGTGTTCATTTAATAAAATGTCAAACTAAGTGTGATAGTGACGCTGTACACGCCCAATATTAAACATATTGTTACATTTATGCACTTATTAAAGGCAATTAGGGACAAAAATGAGTGAATCAGTACAAGCTGCTGCTGCTTGAACACTTTATGGTCCCCTCTGCGAGAGAGAGAGAGAGAGAGAGTGTGTGCGTGTGTATGTGTGTGTGCGGCGTCTGAATGAATCAAATGAATGAATCAAATCTGCACGGCCACAGAAACAATATTTCTAAAATAAAATCAGCCAATCGGCAACCAAGCAAAATTCAATAAAATGGCAACATAAATAGGAAAACCGTCATGAGTGATATTTGGTGATGAAAAAGTGATTTTATCTCCATCAAAGCAGCTAATGATCCATGCTTCCTTCTACAATCTCCTCACTTCATCAGTGGTTCCTCTCATAGGGAACATTAATCAGGATGCTCAAAAGCCTCCTCATCATCTCCATCACCTCAGCACCATGAGGAGCAACACATGACAAACTGTTTTGTCAAGATGCTTACTTGAAGCCTTCATGGCTCATGAAGGTCACATCTTCATCCTCCTTTTCCTCCCTCACACCTTCTCCTCCGACTCCACCTCCACTCTCAGGTGCTTCCTAGACTTTCAGGTTCTGGTGCGGCTCCTTTTCACTCTTTAAACTCCTGAAACACACTTTCCTTCATCAGCCCTCCTCATTTTCCTCGCCTCCACTCGCTCCACATCTTCTCCGCGTGGGCTCCACACAGGAAATGACTCCTTTCACTTGGCAGGCTGAGCTTGTCTCCGCCTTTGAGGTCAGCTGGACTCTTCTCTTCTCTTCATTGGACAGAAGCATGTACAAACACACACTCGGAGAGGGGTCCATGAAGTATTCAAATGAAGAAGTGGAAAGGCATCCAAGCAGTGGCAGCTAATTGTTAGAAATGTAGAATCTTTTCTTTTTATGTTGAATAGCGGAACCACTAGGCTGTTTTTTGCTCCAAAAAGAAGTGTGTGTGTGTTGGTCCAGTCTGTGCCAAGGAGCTCGCTTCTTGGCCACAAACTATCATCAAGTCACAACTAAACTGGGTCAAAGGTTCTACAGTGGTCACAGATGCCATAAAAACAACTGAAATATTTAAAAAAAAACATTCATCAAAACTGCAACTAATACACCTACTTTTTATGTAAAGTTTTTGAAAGTATATCATAACTGGATATTGAATTAGGTACACAATCACTGAGATCTATAATACAGTATTATATACACTAAATAATACTACTACTACTACTACTACCTAGGGTTGTCACGACGTCTGAATGTGACAGGATTTCTTGCTCGCAATAATAATTAATCACAAATGAAAATGAACTGGATTTTTAAAAAATCAGTACAAATCAAGCATAAAATGTATGTTTGATTTTATAGTATATATTTAAATATCAATTTTTCATATGATACAAGCACATTAAGGGCCACACGGTGGTCGAGTGGGTAGCACATTGGCCTCACAGTCAGGAGGTTCAGGGTTCAAACCTCTGTTGGGCATCTCTATGTGGAGTTTGCATGTTCTCCCGTACGTGAGTGGGTTTTCTCCGGGTACTCCGGTTTCCTCCCACATTCCAAAAACATGCATGTTAGGTTAATTGGCGACTCTAAACTGTCCATTAGAGTGTGGGTGTGACCGGTTTGTCTTTATGTGCCCTTGCCCAACCAGTCTACATGTGTTTTGTGGACTTGGAGAAGGCATTCGACCGTGTTCCTCCGGGAATACTGTGGGGAGTGCTCCGGGAATATGGGGTATCGGACCACCTAATCCAGGCGGTTCGTTCCCTGTATGACCGGGCTTTGAGGGGTTTCGGTTTGGTGGCCCCAGGACATGGTCTCTGCTTTTTCCAGATGATGTGGTCCTGTTGGCTTCATCGAGCCGTGACCCTCAACTCTCACTGGATCGGTTCTCAGCTGAGTGTGAAGCAGCTGGGATGAGAATCAGCACCTCCAAGTCCGATTCCATGGTTCTCGCCTGGGAAAGGGTGGAGTGTCATCTCCGGGTCGGGGATGAGGTCCTGACAGAAATGGAGGAGTTTAAGTACCTCGGGGTCTTGTTCGCGAGCGAAGGAAGCATGGAACGCGAGATGGACAGGCGGATTGGTGCAGTGTCTGCAATGATGCAGACTCTGAACCGGTCTGTCATGATGAAGAGAGAGCTGAGCCAAAAGGCAAAGCTCTCAATTTACCAGTCAATTTACGTTCCTACCCTCACCTATGGTTATGAGCTTTGGGTAGTGACCGAAAAGACAGGATCGCGGGTACAAGCGGCCGAAATGAGTTTTCTCCGCAGAGTGGCTGGGATCTCCCTTAGAGATAGGGTGAGAAGCACTGTCATCCGGGAGAGACTCGGAGTAGAACCGTTGCTCCTCCGCATTGAGAGGAGCCAGATGAGGTGGCTCGGGCATCTGGTTAGGATGCCTCCCGAACGCCTCCCTGGGGAAGTGTTCAGGGCACGTCCAACCGTTAGGAGGCCTCCAGGAAAGACCCAGGACACATTGGAGAGACTATGTCTCTCAGCTGGCCTGGGAACGCCTCGGCATCCGCTGGGAAGAGCTGGACGAAGTGGCCGCGGAGAGGGAAGTTTTGGCTTCTCTGCTTAGGTTGCTGCCCCCCCGACCCGACCTCGGATAAGCAGATGAAAATGGATGGATGGATGGATTTTTCATATGATACAAGCACAATAAAATAAGTTTTATTATTTATATATTGTATTTATTTGTGAAAATATTTCCTAAAAAAACATTTACATTTGATATTAGATACCAGTTTACATTAGATATTAGATGCAAGTGTACCTAATAAACAACACCTGTTTTACTTTAGCTCAACAATTTAATGATTAAGTGACATGAAAACTGTGTGTGATATTATCATTCTGTCCATTGACGAGTGTGTGTGTGTGTGTGTGTTTGTACAACGTGGGAACACAGCAGCACTATGTTCCTGTGCACAGAATTTAATTAAAAGATTAATTATCACACAAACGTGTTAATCCAGGCGACCTGCTGGCATCAATGCATGACAACATCAGCCTTCATTAGAGCACAACAAAGCTAATTCCTTACACAACTAGGGTGCAAAAACACACACAATGTCCCTGCAAGACCTTCATTTCCATCTTTTTGTCAGGCGCCCACTCAATGTTCATGTCTCTCCATGAACACTGAGAATGTTGTTAACAGTTTTTCACCGCCTTGGATGACAAAATAATGTAGAACTGCATCATCAGGTTGCGCTTTAGGCACAAACTGTACCGACATTTTTAACAAATCAGAAGAAGAAAAATACAATATATATGTGTGTAAATATTTATATTTACATATGTATGTATATACACTATATACATATACATGCATATATACATACACATATATATACTGTATACATATATACAGTATATACATATACATATATACACACTTCTTAAAAAAATTTAATCAGAGTATAGTAACCTATCAGTCAAACATCTGGGATAATGATCTGGTCAGTTAAGTAGCAGAGGGGGTTGTTAATCAGTTTCAGAAACTTTGTTGTTAATGAAATCAACAACAGGTGCATCAGAGGGGCAACAATGGGACAGACCCCAAAACAAGAATGGTTTTCCAGGTTGAGGCCACTGACTCCTCATCTCTTTTGGCTGTTTTTTTTTACTGACTGATTTTCTACTGCCGTAGTTTTTTATTTGGCTTGGATCAACATCTCTGTTGATAGCATGGTGCGGCACCTGAATGCTACAGAGGTGAATGAATACGTACCTTTGCAAAAAGTTTAGCTGTGTCTCCCAGCACAGTCTCAAGAGCGTGGAGGAGATTCCAGGAGACAGGTAATTACTCCAGGAGAGCTGGACAGGGCCGTAGAAGGTCCTTAAACCCTCAGCAGGATCGGTATATGCTCCTTTGTGCAAGGAGGAACAGGATGAGCACTGGCAGAGCCCTACAAAATGATCTCCAGCAGACCACTCGTGTGAATGTTTCTGACCAAATAATCAGAAACAGGCTCCCTGAGGGTGGCCTGAGGGCCTTACATGCTGTAGTGGGCCCTGTGCTCACTGCCCAGCACCGTAGAGCTCGATTGACAACTACGCCACTGGCGCCCTGTGCTCTTCACCGATGAGAGCAAGTTCAACCTGAGCACATGTGACAGACGTGAAAGCGTCTGGAGATGCCGTGGAGAACGTTATGCTGCCTGCAACATTATTCAGCACGACCAGTTTGGTGGTGGGTCAGTGATTGTCTAGGGAGGCACATCCCTGGAAGGATGCACCGACCTCTACAGGTTAGATAATGGCACCCTGACTGCCATTAGGTATCGAGATGAAATCCTTGGACCCATTGTCAGAACTTACGCTGGTGCACTGGGACCGGGGTTCCTTTTGGTCCACGACACTGCCCGACCTCATGTGGCTAGAGTATGCAGGCAGTTCCTGGAGGATGAAGGAATTGATACCACTGACTGGCCCCCACGTTCACCTGACCTAAACCCAATAGAACACCTCTGGGACATTATTTTTAGGTCCACCCGGCGCCTCCAGGTTTCTCCTCAGACTGTGCAGAAGGTCAGTTATGCCCTGGTCCAGATCTGGGAGGAGATCCCCCAGGACACCATCCGTGGTCTCATTAGGAGCATGCCCCGACGTTGTCAGGCATGCGTACAAGCACGTGGGGGCCACACAAACTGCTGAGAATCCTTTTGAGTTGCTACAATGACATTTTGGCAAAATGGACAAGTCTGCTGCATCATTTTTTCACTTTCATTTTTGGGGTGTCTTTTATTTAACCCCCTCTATAGGGGGATCATTTTCGTTTCTATCAAATTATGTGACATCCTTTTGTCACTAATACATCACCTACTCATTATCAGGAAAGATATTCAAGATAATTCCCCCCCGTTTAGATCTGATGTGTTTTCAAAGTGTTCTTCTAATTTTTTGGAGCAGTATATATGTGTACCCCGCCTCTCGCCCAAAGTCTGCTGGGATAGGCTCCAGCATCCCCGTGACCCTAATGAGGATAAGCGGTATAGAAAATGAATGAATGAGTATATATATGTATCTATTTACATACACAAACACATATATATATATACATATATATGTATATATACATACAGTATATATACATGTATGCATGTTCTCCCCTGTGCGTGTATATATATTAAATTATTTTCACTTACGTGACGCTTAACAATGATCAAATGAAAACAAGCACAATAAAGCTTTTATGAGCGCCACAGCTTGACACTGAATCAGACTATTTCCTATGGGATGTGGACGGTGGGGTTAGCTAGTCACTAAATCAATCAAAACACTTTGTCTCGTCACTCAGACATTTGTCCACAGGCACGCTCTGCAGTGAGGGAACCTCATCTTCTCAGACATGTCTGCTTCTTTCTCAACTCTGAGTAACATAACTTCCTGTCCTCTTTTTTTCCCAGGCCTTCCTAAGTGGCAGGCGGGCTAAAAACAGCAACAGGAAGTTTCCAAAATGAACATGACAGCCACGCTCAGACGGCCAGAGGCCGAAGAAGACTGCTTTCTCTTCTATTTTTGTTGTTTTTATATGCAAGCATACTTTTAGAAAGCACCCAGCGAGAGGCTTAGGTGAGGAGGTTGTGGTAATGGAGCGTTTTCTCCAACAGGGGGAGCTGTAATAAACGTCAACGTCCCCCATGACGTCAGACTACCAGGTGTAAAAATGCTCCTAGCGAAAGGACAAAACATATAGCAGACCCTTGGTTGGCATCATTATGTTCCAGAAGGTTCTAACGGACGCTAACTGAATCAATTTTTCCCATAAGAAATTGTGTAAATCCAATGAAGCCAAAAATGTTAACACATACATTTTTACAATTATAGAAGACATGATTCACATAAGACATAATTCTTGATGTGAGGTTTCCCAAAGCCACAATGTGGGAGCGAGACGCCACACAAAAACCAAACATCTTCCTGTTTTGCGGTAAGTTATGTCTTTTATTCAACAGTGTTTCTCTCCTCAATAACCCAAAATGGAGTTGGAAGAACGTGCCAGCATTATGATGAAGGAGACGGAAAACACTATTGAGATGAAGGTCAAAGTAACCTTAAATGTTCATTTAGCCCTTTCATTTGTCATTTACTTGCATTTAGAATTGTTTTATGCGTGTAAACCTCTAAAAATGTGCTTTGGGAGTCAACATCATAGACCAACTATGCAGATGACTTCCGGTTGCCATTTTGTTAGCAAGCTAGCTTCTTTGTTAAAGGTTAAGGACATTTTGTGATTAAAAAAGAACGCAGTTGGACTCACGTAGTATATTAATAATTGGACAAGACGTGTGCCGTATTGTACACTAGCCTAGCCAGAAAATGTAGGTAAATCAAGGCAGACATTTTTTATGTTAACTGAAAAACACGCTAACTAGGAGGGATGCTAACCGAGGCTCCACTTTTAGTTTGAACTTTGGTAGCGTGCCGCACGTAAAAGCTGTGCCGTGCACAGTGGGGAAGAGGTTGAACTTGTACAATCAAATACTTCTTTTCCCCACTGTAAGAACTAAACATAGTTAAAGTTCATGATGCAAGATAATCAGCAATGCGTGGTGGCAGACAGCGTGCCTTTGTACAAACAGTACAGTTTGAACGTTTGATGGACACGTCAGCAGCTCATTAGTGTGACAAATAAACGAGCGCATGAAGCATGATAGAACTTGTTTTCATCCTCACATTCTTCACCTCTCCTCTCACAACGCCGCTTAGATCATATTTAGAAAGCTCACACTACATGGTGAAAGAGGAGGGAGGGGCAAAGGGCATAGCACGGCCCTCGTCTGGCGGGAGAAACGCGTGCCTCAGCAATGTCCAAAATTGAACTTTCGACTATTGGGGACAAATAAGATTGTAACACAAGAACCAAAGTCAGCTCCGTCATGTATTTTATATCAGATATCCATGAAAATCAATAGGGTTCTTCAGGAACCTTTGCCCCCAACTACCTTAAATAATAAAAGCAGTTTAGTAATCCCGTGAAAACAGAATTTCGACAAAGTAATTGTACTTAGGCGGTCACAACATACGCCATTCAACATACTAAAAGACTTGTATGGTCTAGTCCAGGGGTGCTCAATACGTCGATCGCGATCTACCAGTCGATCGCAAAGACATTGTGGGTAGATCGCGTGACATTCACGCCGTCCATGCGCTGGACCAAAACACGGCTGCTTGCCCCGTACCCACCTCTGCTTTGCAAAGTCTGATATCAATCTAAATAAGGAAAATGATTGGGGACCGCTAATATAGGAGATTACTAGTCTGATAAAAAGAAAAAATATGAAAAATACGTCCACTTGATTGACAGTCACTGCACATGCGGAAACACCGGCGCTATGTGCCGCAAAACTAACACGCTAGCAGCGAGTTACCTCCGTTTTTTCTCTTAAACTTAAGAAAGGGTAAAACAATGAGTGGAGGAGAGGAACCAAGTAAGATGAACAAAATCGTATCACTTTCGTTTAGAATGAGAGGAGGACTTGAGATAAGCGGCATCAAAGATGGATGGATGGGTTTTCGATGGGCTTTTACCTCATCTGCTACATGGCAATCGCAACACCAAATAACGGAAATGTGGAGCAGAATTTTTGGACATTTCATGGCAAATACGACACCGACTAAAACCCAGGTAATGACAAAAAGTGAACATAGTTGTGTTGTGTTTCGAAATATGATCTCACGCGATTATGATTAAGATTACAAAAACTTATATTGTACATATCAATATATTGCAATTTCTTTATAATTAAATATATGCGTTGTGTGATTGTAAACGTGGTAGATTTTTTTGAGTTGATCATTTTGTAAGTAGCTCCCAGGTTCAAAAAGTGTGAGCACCCCTGGTCTAGTCCTTCATTATGTTGAATGGAATATGTTGTGACCTTCAAGTACAGTTTTTAACATTATTAGATATCTCCAGACATGAAATAACACCCCTACAGTCACCTTTACACTTGTATTACCCAATAAAGTATACATAATAACGGAAATAAGCCATTTAAGACATAAATAAAACTTGTGTTTATGTGTGTTGTAGTAAATGTAAAACGTATGTAAAATGTAAAGCTTTTGAACAGGAAGTGACGTCGAGGGTTCAGAGTTGAGTTTTAGCCACAATAGTAGCTTTTGTTATTATAATGATTATAATTATTATGCATGGATAAGACCGAAAGGAAAAGAAAAAGATGATGTTATTATTATTATGCCTGTTGCGAGGTCATTTAAACCTGCAATAAAAGTCTGGTGCTTGTCTCACAACTACTGTACTGACAATGTAAAATACGACACAAGTCTTATTTCCAAGTCTTAATTCCTTGTATTTGTATTTTACTTCATTTTGTCTTTTTTTTTTAACATGCTTAATTTAGGCAAAAAAAAGTAAATTTCAAAGCGCATTTTTATTTAACAAACAGGCTTTATTCAACCATATATGTTGAATATATGGTATGGATGAATATTGCATTCCATTTT
>QODF01000021.1:2985919-3047652 GCA_024372805.1 Oostethus manadensis
CACATACCCTCCAGTACCCTTGCAAGGGTCTAGAGCTGATCCAGTGTTCCGCGACCCCAACGAAAACCATATTGCAACTCCTGTAACCGAGGTTCGACTAAAGGTCGTACCTTTCTCTCCAGCACCCCGGAGTAGACTTTCCTAGGGAGGCTGAGGAGTGTGATCCCCCTATAGTGTGATCCCCTTATAGTCCCTTTTTAAAAATGGGTCTGCCAGTCCAGAGGTACTGTTCCCGACTTCCATGGAGTATTAAAGAGGCATGCCAACCAAGACAGTCCTCCAACATCCAACCTCCAATAACATGGATGAATATATGTTATGTTATATGTGAATGAATATATACGAACATATATATATGAATAAATATGGAAAATCGTGTGAAGCCACAAAATCCAAACCACGATGTGGCGAGGGACGACGGTATATTGTAATGCCGGCTCTCAAAACAGCTAATGCACAACATGTAAATAGTATATACTGACTTACTGTAAACATATACAGGTATTTGACCCTAGCGAGTTTAAGCAACAGATATTACTCAAAATCAAATGGATTTTTGCTATCACAAAGTACAATATTCCCTCAAAATGACAAATCAGAAATAGTAACTGAATCTATGCTATGATGGGACATATGACTTCCTCAAGCATTAGTACAGTATGTCATCTTTAGAACTGGCGGTGTTCTTGCATGGACTGATCTGAAGAAGATGAGTCCAAAATGTGCCTGATAGGAAGTTGCTCCTGCTCTCCTGCACAAACTTTCTAATCCCTTCAAATGAATAATGTTATTGCACTTCTACAGTATAGAAAAACAGCATTTCAACGCATCAGATTAGCACATCTTGGTTTGAGGACGCAGGTGGCAATATTGCTTGGCGTCAGGTCTGACCGTCACATCAGGATGTTGTGGTTACGCCCCGGGAAAACATGGATCATGTGACAGGAAGTCGAGGAAGTGAGCACAGCTGATGACAACGCAAACAATGTAGCACTTCACGCTTCTTTGCTAAAAGCGTGAGAGGAAAGAGAAAAAATATTAGGATTCCTGTGTACTTTGTGAGTAATTAAGTCCATTTATGGAGAAACAGACAACAACACTGTATCTGAGCTAGCTCTTAGTTAGAGACAGCATCTGTCAAAAATGTCACGTGTTCAAATCTGAACCCTCACACCCCAAAATCTAGCAGGGCCATGTGATATATTGATGGTCTGGACGTCAAAGTGGGGAAAAAAAGGTATGATTCCCCGCACAAAACTGAACTAACAAATAAATGAACACCACTGCATTTTTTTGTGTTCTTCTTTCTCCTGTCTAATATTTCAACTTTCACTTTTTCCTCTTTTTATTGCTGCCCATTAAGGCAGCAAACTGGACCTGAATTGATTTCACCCTCTGCTGGTTGCGTTGCTGATCGGTTAGTGATGAACTTTAAAAAGTAGTTAGGGTGATCCTGACGCAGTCGCTACCTTGATCCAGCCTCCGAAGCAGCTGCTGGCGTGCAATGATGCGTGACAGGCGCAGGGCGGAGCGGCGCCGAGGGGTGTGTCCTAGCCTCAGGTAGTGGTTCTTCCCATCCGCAGTCATAGCCTCCAGGCATCTTCCCTCGCTGGCGCTGTCACTGTCGCTGCCGCCGCTGTTTATCTCCGTTGACGTTTGCCGTGAGGACTCGGCAGTGTCCTGGTCATGCATGTCCGCGCAGTCCTCACAAATCCTGGCGGTGTCCACCTCCATGTGCTCCCGCACGGAACAGGCAGAGCGCTCCTGATGAATTCTCGTGCAAACACTCCTTGTGGAATTCCTCTGACATGCCCTCACTGTAAGGCCCACGCCCACGCCCACGTCCCTGCTGGCCAATCACCTTACCTTGACTGACTACACCCACCCCAACACCTGAGGTCAGTGCTTGAGAGAGGAAGCTAAAAAGAGTGGGACACCTTCTCAATGTGACGTGGGAACGGACAGAACAATGGCAGTGTGTGTGCATGTGTGTGTGTGTCCACTGAGGAATGTCTGCATGAGCGCTGCCTGCTATTGTTTGTAATATTCCATATATCCACAACCTCCACACACACATACTCCAATAGGTCAGGCATGGTGCTAAAAGTAGGTAACTGCGTAGTCAATATGCCACAAACAATACAAACACACATGCGCCTCTCATTTTAAAGCATCTACTGTAAAACAAACTGGCAGAAGACAGGTTGGAATTAGATGAGACTGCCCCCTAAAGACAAGATGGTGGTAACGCAACAACACCTGTATGCTTAGTTTTTACAGTTTAATGATTGTACACACACACAGTGTGTAAGAAGCATGCGAGTGATGAGGCAAAATAAACACATCCATGCAACATGAAGGCCTCAATAAGAAGACAAGTAAGAATTATACTGTGAGAATAGAGTTAGAAAATTAGAGTGGAACCTTGTTAGCAAAATGAAGTGAATTGAAGAAATAACTGACAGAACAGGATAGATGGTGTCCTTGTTGTGTCTCACTGCCACACCGTGGCTTTGGGAACACTCGCATCAAGAATTACATCTGCAGTTATGGTAAACATAACCTTAAAAGTTCATTTGTCCCTTTCATTTGTCATTCATATGCATTTGCACATGCATGAAAAAATCATTATAAATGCAAAAAAGTGTTTTGTGTTAACAATTCAGTCAACCACTGATGACACCATAGATGGGCTACATAGCTGACCTTGTTAGCAAGCTAGCATCATGGATGTTGTGTGATAAAAACATGGTGTATTAATAACACAACAAGATGCACAGCGTGTTGTATGCTAAATGGAAAAAGTATGCAAAGCAAGGTAAAATTTTAATGCAAATGTTCAATGTTAACTGAAAAAATCTTGTTTGGATAAGTTAGGATTTTTCCAGAACAAAAATGTCAATTGTACCAAAATAAAGTTGAATAAAGAATAAACTAGCACTATTAAGACCACAAACTGGAGTATACACACTGAAATCTCATCATCAATTTCACTTCATTGGTCCAAAATAATTTTACTACAAATAATTAGGGTGTCATGAGATTTTGCTTGACAAAATATGACATGACCATGTTTCTTGTAGAAAGTTTTTCTGGCAGGAAGAGGGCAGCCAGAAGTCTATCAAACCGCGAGTTATGGCATTGCTACTGTGAATGATAATACAAGTAATATGGCCGCGCAGGGTGGGAGGTGACTTACGCACACTGTAAACCTTGCAATCCAACCTGCACACGGCGTCACTCGCTCACAATAATTGTCTTTTTTTTCATTTGAGTTGGACAGCTGTTGCAGTGTTAATGTCTAAAGAGAAGCTGTAGTAATTCAACATTTGATCAAATTTACCATTTCAAAATACCCTCTTCTTTGGCCATTTTCTGCCCGATATTTGGTCTCAGTTGTGGCTCAACATCAACTGCAACACATTGTTTGTCCTGACTATGGTGTGGCCCGAGGGTCAAATAGGGCGTGTGCACATTAATCATGCATTAAAAAATAGTGGCGTTACTAAAAATTTGCCATAATTTGTTATTGTTGCATTAACTTTGACAGCTTCGTCCATCTTTTATCCAAGGTCAGATCGCGGGAGCAGCAGCCCAGACAGAAAGACCACTTGAGAGACATAGTCGCTCAGATGTGTCCTGGGTCTTCCCTGAGGCCTCCCTATCTCTAAGAGAGAGCCAAGCCAACCGACAGTGGAAACTCATTTTGGCCATTTTATACCCGCTCCTCCTTGAACTACCACCTTGTGGCGGAAGATGCATCTTAGTGGAGAATTTAGTCATAATTTTATGCTTAATCAGTAGTAGCCATGAAATTAGGAAAAGTCATAAAATATGAAGCAATAAATGAAAATTCAAGTACTACTTTTTGGAATCACAGACATTCATTGGGATGAAATGGACAAATTGTTGGCAAGAGTCACTGGTTGTAGAATGTTGTGTGAGAATGTAATTAACATACTCTTTCTATGCAATGTTTTATTATTCATAGTTATTAGTTTATTATTCATATTGTTGCTGCAGCTGGACTGCCCAGCATGCCTTGTGGACATTCAAAAATAACAGTTTTAAATTATGTGCTATGTTTAGCACTTGTAGTTGTTTATCACCCATGTGGTAGCAGTTGATGTATTAACTTACTGTGGATGGGTTGTGTTTTCGTTTCACTGCACTGTGAGCAGGTATGTTCTTTTGTTTGATGCCACCGATATATACGCCCCTCTGCCAAATGTTTTACATCACTGTGGCCCACCAGTCAAAACATTTGCCCACCGCTGCCATACACCTCAACGAGACGCACTCAAGTGCCACTGGCCAACTCTTGGTGTGGTTGTACCTCGCAGGGAAACGCTACTGCCCCCTACAGCCCAACCCCAGAATCACAGCTCAGAATTATCCACATTAGTCCTGGCTGACACATCATATGAAAACATACTAACAAATACCCACACGTGACTGTGTTGTCCTGTACACTAGAGGCCACGAAACCATGCAAAGATGGTGACGTTTGTCTTGTGCACCTCCTGGACGGTGATGAGGTTTAGGAAGGGGGTTGGGTTAAGTGGTTTACATGACAACAAGGAGGGATACTGGACACGTACATGAATTACTGTCACACACTTTCATATTCACCACAATGAAGACTTGCCACGAAAGTAGTGACTTGCTGTGGTCACATGACCCCAAGGAGCGGTCCAACACCCCCCTTCGGTCCCAGGAGACGTCCAACTTGGCGCATCGGTGCAGCAGGACTATTTGACTCCAGTGCAAGCACATGCTGACAAGCTGGCATCTGACCCCCCCAAACACATGCCTACCCCTTAACCCTACTTCCACCCCCACCCAGGAGCTCTAAATGTGACAATGACCTTCCCAAAATATCCGCGCAGCCAGCAGGCGCAACACAACAACACAACCTGTCATTGTTGTCATGGCAAACACACGTGAGGGCGAATTGGTGACGTCACGAATGGAACTCGAAGCAAGATGGGTTCTAACTCTGACCTGCCAGTCGTCTCTCCCGGACATTCCTCCAGAGGAGATCCCAGGCTTTGGACGTAGAGTCCCGCAGCTGCTCGCTGATGGACCTCCGCAGCTGAAGCTTGGCCGTCTTGCGCGGGCTCGTCATGGTGGCGCGCACGGACTCATGGCGCTGCCTGATAGTCCCAAACGGTCCCAAATAGTCCCAGACGGGTCCTGGAGCAGCCTCTGCCGCAGTGAGCTGCTGCTCGTGCTGCGTCACGTCCCTCTGCAGGCAGTCAGTCCTCTTCTTTGTGCGGTCGCGCGCGCGCGTGTGTGCGTAGTAATGTTACTTCATCAGGCTGCTTTCAAGGGCGCACTGCCTGTGCATGTGAGGCTGGACGTGTGACAAGGAGAGCCAGATGTGAGAGACCCCCACCTTTCCATCTGCGTGTGCAACTCACACACGCACACACACACACACGCCAACAACGACTGCTTTCAATCCCCACCACACACAAAACACACACTCATGCATTCATTGGCAGCTTCCTTTAACTTAAAGAAGTCAGTGTGTGTCTTCATGTGGACCACCACTAATATTCCCAACTTCTGCTGCATTTTACTGGGAAGACAGGGGTGCCCAAACATTTTCCCCGAGCGAGCGCTACATACAGAAAAAGTGAAAGATGCAGGGGCCACAGGATAACGATGCCATATATGGGCATATGGATATTTTGTCACTACCACAGAAAGTGTAGCAGCATGAAGCATCCACAGCTCGCGCCAGTCTCATTCCAGGCTGTCTCATTGGCAGAATCTACCCAAGGAATGCTGCTCGCTCGCCGCCATCAGACGTCCTGTCCCGCGGTGTCATCTTTCAGGTGGACATATTGGATCTTCACTTGTAAGCACAATCCTGCAGTAGCACGGACACTGCACTAATGAGGAGTCTCGCCCTCTTCCCCCAGGATGCACTGCAGGAAGTCCAGTGTCCAACCCCCGTCCTCATCCAGGCTGGACCTCGCTTTGCTTGCCTGTGTCCCAATACTTTTGTTTTTCTGCCGTTACTGCTGCACACGCTCACATGAGGCCATGAGGTGAGCGAGTTCAGCATCGTCATCATTATTATTAAACAAAGGATCACATTATCATTCGTATGCAGGCCAGGCCACGCCCCTCTGTAATCATTTTGCCTGTCTGCTGACGCCTCCTTCATCCTCCTCCTCTTCTTCATGGCTGCTTCTATTTTAAGCATCACTTATGCATGCATACGTCAGCAGTCGTCCCCCTCCCGGCATGACCTCACCCTGCAACGAAATGAAGACTCCAGACAGGATCACACAAGATGGAAGCATGCACTTAGTGGAAAAAACCTCCACATGAAATGGAAGAGCAGATGGGAATCACCTTGACCTACATTCACAAACTCATTTCACAGTCTTGACTTGTATCTTCACGAGGACAACCGATAAACAAGACTGGTTAGCCCACGCGGTGCCGCAGTAATGTATGGGAAGTGTGTTAGCCTTGATGTTGACACTTTAAAAGTGCTTAAGCCCTACAACATGTCTGTAGCTTTAATGCTAACAAGAGTGTTTGTCTCTGACACCACTACTGGATTTTTCCTTGGTCTTCCATGGCATTCAACCTCTCATTTTTGGGATGTGCTCCTTATCCTGTTGTTCTTGTAGTACTGCTACACGTTTATGGACTCAGCTACTACCTCGCAGTTGACCACGGCCTTTTGTTCCCTCGCCTTGTGTTTTACATGTTGGAGCATATTAAAGAATAGATTTATTTTTATTGCAACACTCTGCCTCTCATCTCTGCACCGTCTCCGCCTGTAGGCTCTCGAGACAGCTTGGGAACCTACTCACCCTGCTTCAGGTACACCCTCTTCACCTGATCTTTTCACCAGAGTGGTTCCACTTCTTCTCCCTAATGTACCGCCACTGTGGGTTGCTGCCTCAGCTTCCTGGCACCACTCTCAAGACCTGAATGATTCCCTGGTGAGTCAGGTGGTGTGAGGTCCATTTCAAGCTGTTGCCCACAGCCTTTTGCTCCGAGAGAGCCCGAGTGGCATTTGCATGTCCCGACTGACCGGCTTTGCTAATTTCTATCGCCTCTTCATTTGCAACTTTAGTCGAGTTGCAGATCCTTTGAGAAAGCTTATATCTAAGGTACCGTTTACTTGGACCTCAGAAGCCAACACCTTGTTTCTAAGACTCTAGCGTTTGTTTACTTCCACTTCTGTTCTTGTTCATTCTAACCCATCTTCTCATCTTTTTGTCAAGGTCGAAGCTTCTGACTCTGGGGTGCGGGCCGTCCTTTTCCAGGGTTTCTCCTCCTCCTCTGACCAGAGACTGGAACCCTACATCTTCTTTGTTGTCATCTGTTTTTTGGGCAGAGCACACTAAAACATTACGACATGGCAATAGAGAACCTCTCGCTGTTGTTTTGGCCATGCAGGAGTGGAGGCACAAGCTGGAGGGCTTGGAGGTGCCTCTTGTTGTTCACATTGACCACAAGAACTTGACATGCAGCTTCACAACGCGTCTCAAAGCCAGACAGGCTTGATGGGCCTTCTTCTTCACAGGATTTCACTTCACCCTGATCTTCTGCCTTAGCTCCCAGAATGGCAAGTGGGGTGCCCTGTCCAGACTTGTCCAGACAGAGGATGTAAAGAAGGAAAACATTATTCCTCAGTCCCAAATGTTGGGGGCGTTGCAGTGGGACATTGAAAGTTAGGTGATGGAGGCCCTCATGGACATCTCTCCCCCTGAAGATTGCTCGTGTCACTCACACTACCTTCGTCCTTTCCCAAAGCTTCTGGTGGCCCGGATGTCAGGGAGTTGTTGCAGCATGCACCATTTGTTTCTCGGAATAATGCCTCCCACCCAGTGCCAGCAGGTTTTCCTATCCTATCCTGCCCTTGGTCCCATTTGGCCTTGGACTCCAACCCTCCAATGGAGACACAGTTATCCTGAACCTAGTTGATCGCTTCCCTAAGTTGGCCCACTTTCTTGAACTTCTGATGCAATATGTATTCCGGCTACTTTGGATCTGCCTGGATGTGGTCTCAGATAGGGGCCCACTATTGTCATCAGCAGTGTGGAAGGCCTTTTGCAGGTCCTTGGGCACCACCCCCAGCCTGTTTTTAGACTACCATGCACAGACCAAAGGTCAGACTAAACGTTCCAACCCGGATTTGGAGGCTACCATTTGCCTGCTTCATATGCTATCAACGTTCCGTGGATTGAATATTCCCATAATACCCTGGTCAATTCTCCCACAGGACTATCCCCCTTTCATGCTGCCATCTGGTGTGTGGCTTCCCACTGTGGCAGAATACCCGGACTGTGCTGTCACGCACCTCAAAGCGCAATCAGCAACCTGTTGGCTGCAGCATCTTGAGCCCTGCGAGGAGCCTCCTCCTCTTAGGCTTACTGATGGTTATCCTGCTTTTACTGTCAAGGTCATCCTGGACGAAGGAAGAAGGGGCAGCGGTGTCCAGTAGCAGGTCGACTGTAAGGGGTACGGCCCCAAAGACTGTTCTTGGATTTCGCCCTCACTTATTCTCGACCATATGTGATTTCTTTTTACAGACGTTTTCCGGAAAAGCCAGATAAGCCGCCAGGCGGCGTTCATTAAGGGGGGGGTACCGTTACGTTCTCCTTTTGCATGCCCGCTGTTCCTATTATTTTGTCCCTGCTTTTGTGTTTTTTTGGCCTCAGAACTCCCTTCTCCGACAGGAGGCGGGTCCACCGGGCACCCCTGTAATAGACTGGTGCTACTTATGCTCTCCACTGACAGCTGAGTGCTGCTGAATTATTCCTTTGTCGTCCATGATGTTGTGCGGCCCACGGCCTCCTCCTGCTGTGCATGGGAACTCCTCTTGTTTTTGGACTTCTCCATTTTGTGCCCTTTTGCCCCATCACCTTGTGTTTTACATCTTTGGACTACATTAAAGAATATATATATTTATATTTATATATATTGTATATAACACTCCCGTTTCTGCATCTGGGGTCCAAAAAAACAAAAGAAAAAAGAACGTAACAGACAAAAGACTAAAATTAAAAATGTATTCATTTTGCATTTTCTACAAACTGTTGTCGGCTAAATGACGCTTCAAAAATGGCGGCCATGCTATGCTGATAAAAGTGTGTTTTGCCCTAAAGCCCTAAAGAGTTTAGCTAGCATGATTGGCTTTTTTAATGTTTTATTGTTAATACAAATTTGTATGGTTGCACTTGGTGGAGCTCTGCGTAGAGCGGGGTCACATGACGTGTGATTGTGCGTCACTGATCTGACATCAACTAGGAAAAACTCAAGTTGATTGTAAAAGCAGTAGGAACCTTTGGAAAAATGCTTGGCTGCATTTGATTTTTTTTCCTGCCTGCCACTGGAGCGTGACAAAGAGCACACAAGGTCTTTATCATGCATCTTATTGGACCAAGTCAGCAGAAGCGCTGGTGACGTCTCACCAGGCCGTTCCTTCCACAAGAAAAACAATAAAACAAAGGAAAGTGGGTCAGGAGGACGCCAGAACTCTCCAGTAACAACAACAACGGCAAGTTCCCTTGTGAGGAAAACTCTGTGACCGGGTCCAGCATTCTGATGAGTCTCCCGCACCAGGTCCCGCTGGATTCAGAGGACACACGATACAGACGGCGACCTGGGAACACACCTACAAAGAAATGTTAAAACAAGATTAAAATTCCAGGGTCTGATTGAGTCCAGTGTTGCTCCTGAAGGTTTTTGGAGCCAATCAGAGTCAAAGGGGCATGGCCTTCCTTCTTTCTGCTGTTATTTGACTTGATCACGGAGGCTCTCAAGCAGACACCACGGAGATGATGGTGCATGCACCTTCATGATGAGAGGATGTGTTGCCATGGCAACAAAGCCATCGAGGTCAAGGTCATGCTGCAAGTAACACAGAGTGGGCAGACAGCCAGTCCATTTTCACAATTTAACACTCACGCACGCTGAATATCCCATCATCAAATGTACTACTTTCGGTTGTGGGCTGGCTCCGCCCATCACAGGAACACACGTTAAGCAGCACCGCTGAGTTCAAGTGCTTTGTTGCACGCACTCACGCACACTAAATTAGATTTATTGTAAAATAAAACTAATATTCCGGTGAACGCTTTAACAACGTAGACAAACTCAAGATGGAGAGGTTAAAGGTCAACATCACCCACAGCATTTTTGGTGTTTTCTAATAAGATAAAAGCAAATGTAATAATCCTGAGTGTGGTCTGGGTCAACGCCGTGTGCAGCTTAGCAGCCAAAATAGCAACACAACACATTTAGACAAAGGCTGATCATTCCCAGCAACACAAAACTGTCCACAACTCACGTTTACGTTCCCCATGATTCCATTTCTGTTGTTGATTGTCATCAAAACTGAACAGGAAATACCAACGTCACTCTTCAACGCGACACACACAAAACCCACACAATGCACGTAGCAATAATGTCGGCGTTATCAGGCAGTGTAGTAATGGCGAGACTGTATGGTCATCACTATTACTATGCCGTCTACAGACAGCAGAAGCACTAACATCCAATAATATATCGCCAATACAACAGCAATAACCACAAAATTAAAAAAAAGTGCAAAGCTTAAAGGGGACATACTGTATTTGCATGGTATTTGGGGCTTGCTATGATATGCTGTTATGTGTTGCTATTGTTTCTCAGCAGCATTTTTCTTGTCATTTTCTTGATACTCTAGAATTTTATGTCTAGAATTTGATGTGTGTGTGTGTTTGTGTGTGTGTGTGAGCGGGACCACACATGGCGTACACGGATGTGAGTGTAGACGTCCTTCCTGCTGTCAGACGAGCAAATAAACAATCTGGAGTTAGAAAACAAAGCCAGCAATGGCCGCCAAAACAATGACTCCATGACTGACTTATATGTCTCCTCCTGGAAAAAAAAAAACACTTTTCATCTTGCACACATGACACTAACAACATGACCTCTGACCCCTCATAGGCCTCTGGGGCCTCATTACCCACACTGCACCTCTCCTCCACACTCATCACTGATAGCAATGTCAGATGCTGACATTGCTACACACACTCACTCACACGCATTTTGTGCCAATCAGTCTTGCACACACGCACAATGAAAGATGATAGAGATGACTCATTCATCATGTTCTCCTCACACTCATCACTATCACTGTGAGTCAAAAGAAGGTCCATCCATCCATCCTCTATGCCGCTTGTCCTCATTAGGGTCACGGGGATGCTGGAGCCTATCCCAGCAGACTTTGGGCGAGAGGCGGGGTACACCCTGGACTGGTCGCCAGTCAATCGCAGGGCACATATAGACAAACAACCAGTCACACTCACATTCATACCTATGGACAATTTAGAGTCGCCAATTAACCTAACATGCATGTTTTTGGAATGTGGGAGGAAAGCGGAGAGATTTGAACACACTGACTGTGTGGCCAATGTGCTAACCACTCAGCCACCGTGCGGCCTTCAAAAGAAGGTAAAAGTCATTACCATTGTCATTTATTGTTTGCCTACTACCTTTTATAGCTTAGATTTTTCACCTTTCCTACCATTTTCTTTTAACAATCTAGTGTGATTACTTTTTATTATATGAATTTCTTACAATTTTCTTTCTGTACCTATAAATAAAAATGTGCTTTCTTCAATAGTGTGATTATTTCAATCCATCCATCCATTTTCTAAGGTCGCAGGAGTATGCTGGAGCCTATCCCAGCTGACTTTCGGTAAGAGGCGGGGTACATCCTGTACTGGTTGCCAGTGAGTCATATATAGACAAACAAACATTCACACTCACATTCATACCTATGGACAATTTAGAGTCACCAATTAACCTAACATGCATGTTTTTGGAATGTGGGAGGAAACCGGAGTACCCGGAGAAAACCCACACACACGCGGAATGGAGATAAAAAAAATTTATTGTTATATTTTCTACATTTTCTTTTTTGTACGTACAACTTTTATTATGATATTTTTCATATTTCCTATTATCTTTTTACTAAATAATGTGATTACTTTTTAAGTTATTGTTTCCTATAATTTTCTCAATGAACCTATAAATAAAAATGTGATTTATTATTATTCTATTTACCATTATTATCCATTTTCAATACCACTTATCCTCGTTAGTGTGGCGGATTTGACCATACAATATAATGGTAGTGCGATTGTCTAATAAATCTGTATTATCACTATTATTATTAATAATATGTTTTATTATTGTGTTTTTCATATTTCCTTCCATTGTTGTTGAACTATATAGTGTGATTTTTATTTATTATTATAATTATATTTTCTACAATTTTCTTTTTGTGCATCATTTTTGTACATAGAACCAAAAATGTGATTTATTAGGATTAGGATTATATTTTTACTATATGTATTTATTTCTCTTTTAACTATATAATGGGGCCGCACGGTGGCTGAGTGGTTAGCACATTGGCCACACAGTCAGGAGATCTGGAAGACCTGGGTTCAAATCTCCGTTGGGCATCTCTGTGTGGAGTTTGCATGTTCTCCCCGTGCGTGTGTGGGTTTTCTCCGGGGTACTCCGGTTTCCTCCCACATTCCAAAAACATGCATGTTAGGTTAATTGGTGACTCTAAATTGTCCATAGGTATGAATGTGAGTGTGACTGGTTGTTTGTCTATATGTGCCCTGCGATTGACTGGCGACCAGTCCAGGGTGTACCCCGCCTCTCGCCCAAAGACTGCTGGGATAGGCTCCAGCATCCCCGTGACCCTAATGAGGATAAGCGGCATAGAAAATGAATGAATGAATGAACTATATAATGTGATACATTTTTATGGTTGTATTTCCTATAATTTCCTCTATGTACCTAAAAATGTTATTTATCATCATTATTTTTGTTTAATTCAAAATGAATAATCTCAATCAATCACACAGGCAGTGGAAATCCAAGATTTTGCCAAGAAATGATGATCATTGTGGTAGACCTACTGTGTGACGGCGCTCCCGCCACTGTGTTGCTGCTACATCTTCAGGACCCGGAACAGCCTTAAGTAGGCGAACTCCCTACAATTGGGCCTCAGCCCGATCACACACACAGGGGGGCGGCGGATGATACAGAGAACAACGTGGATGACAATCGCCTCGTGCTAATTTTTGAACCTTACATTTGCTGAGAGGCTTTTGAAGAGAGGCGAGTTCTAGGGAGCGCATTGCAAATGTCTCGTTAAGATGGGACTTAGACTACAACCTATGGCTAGCCTGGGAGGGCACGGAGCCACATAGGTTTTATAGGTTTCTTTTTTTCATTTAAAACTGAAAAACTGCATTTTGTGTTTTTTTTATTAGCAAAGACAAATATTACATCCAACATATGCTATAATAGAACACATACTGTAAATACAGTATTATTATGTTATGATGTGAAGTAGTTAGAAAACAGTATATCACGACTTCTGGGTGGTTGAGACCAGACGGACTGGCTGGGAATCCCGTGGGAGACATTCCCGGAAATCCTGTTGTATCCTAAAGCAGGAATGCAAACAATCTAACACACACACATTTGATCTTCTTACCTGCAGAGTTTGGCGGTCTGGAAGGAACAAAGGTAAAGCCTTCACACTGGACTTCCTGTCATGTGACCACACGTGACAGGTCCTATAAGACCCTAAAGTATTGTTGTGTGTGCGTGCACGAGAGCGCGCGTGTTAATTTGTGGAGCATCTGTTACAATCAGAAGATAACATCGGTCTGATATCCCACGACCTCCACCGCGCACGCACACTCTCGTGCATGTGGAGTGTGGATATGCGTTGGGGATGAGAAGCACTAGCGCCTCAGTTTGGGGTCAAAGGTTGTGGGCGGCGCCTGATGGTTGCTTCTGGTTTGTCAGGAACCCTGGAATGGCGCTGATCCGTACCGTCCTGGATTTTATCTGGACCCTGCAGGAAGTGTGGCCCAATGTTAACGAACGAGGCGCATTTGGCTACTCAGACCTCACTCAACGCCAATAAGTGTCTTGCTCTGACAGCCGTTTGAGAGTCTTAGTATCACGACGGCCACCAGGTCTGACATTTGGGGGTTTTTTCTAGCAGTGCTACATCTTTGGCGTTTAAAAGGCTATATCAGTTTTCATTGACCGATTTTCTTATGCAAATATCGGGCTTTCCTAATCATGGGTGGCCAAATTTTTCCACCAGGAGCCCCATGCTGAAAAGTCCAAGGGTATGGGGCCATTTTCAGATTTTTAGGTGTAACCGTGGCGACAACATTGATCCACAAACTTGCCATATTGTGCAAAAAACATGTTAGCGGCCTACAAAGGTGCTGACATTTTTCCAGTGTTTCCTTCTTTTTCTTTTGTGACCCCGTAACATGCACAAGTCTTGTCATGCATTCTACTACTTTATGTTTCTTTCTTGCCTTTTTGACATTGGCCATGTGACACATTTTGAGATGCAGATGTTTTACAGCGGTGAACTTCTTTTTACACTCGCGTGACAATTCTCAGGGCATTCAATCGATCGGGTTGCGGTTTACAGAAAACCCACACACACCGACCAATACCCACTTTTTGATTCACACCGCCCACTGGAACACAAATGGGGCGTTATCAGAACTCTACACCACGGAGCTGATAATGTTCCCACCGGCCCAAAGGCCGAAGAGAAAGAGCATAAGCACCCAAGGAACGCCCTCAAAACCTGTGGTCACCCCAGCTGGTTGTTTATTCAAAGTACATCTCGTGTCAGAAAGAACAAAAACAAGATGGTTGAGGAAGAAAACAGTAGCACACGCAATAACTTAGTCATCTCGTATGTCTCAGGCCTATCTGAGAAACTTGATTCAACAAACACAACATACCAGTTTGTGACAGAGATTGGTACAGCCCAAAGATAGGACACCCCATACCCAGAAGAACAAGCTGGTCTATGCTGTCCAGTGCAGTGAGGAATGCACAGACTTTGACTTTTAATTTTACAACACAGACGGGCAAACTCTTCAGGTCACGACTCCGCGGTCTACCTGCACCTCAAAGAGGAAGAGCACTCTTTTGAGGACAAAAATGTACACATTTTGGACAGAGAAGAAGGATGGTTTGAAAGAGGAGTGAGGGAATCCTGTGAATCCCTAAACTAACATGTAGTTGTATGAGCATAGTTTTTTTTTAACTGCTTCACGTCTGTTTGGCATGGAGGCAACCAACTTGTGGCACCTTTCAGATGTTATTCCACTCCAAGATTCTTTAACAACATTCCACAATTCATTAACATTTCTTGGTTTTGCTTCAGAAACTGCATTTTTAATCTTCTCGATTGGGTTAAGGTCTGGGGATTGGGCTGGCCACTTCTTAACATATCAACATAACAGGATTTAGCTGGTTTACTGGTGTGTTTGGGGTCATTGTCTTGTTGAAACAGCCATTTCAAGGGCATGTTCTCTTCAGCATAGGGCAACATGACCTCTTCAAGTATTCTGACATATGCAAACTGATCCACGATCCCTGCTATGTGATAAATATGCCCGACACCATAGTAGGAGAAACATGCCTCACTGTCACTGGCTTCACTGTGTACTGTGGCTTGAATTCATAGTTTGGGGGTTGTCTGCGGTCCTTGGACCCCAAAAGAACAATTTTACTCTAATCGCCTCACAAAATGCTCCTCCATTTCTCTTTAGGTCAGTTGATGTGTTCTTTGGTGAATTGTAACCTCTATTCCACATGGCTTTTTTTTTTAACAAAGGGACTTTGTGGGGGATTCTTTGTAAATAGATTAACATTACACAGATGTCTTATAACTGTCACAGTACTTACAGGTAACACCAGACTGTCTTTGATCATCCTGGAGCTGATCATTGGCTGAGCCATTGCCATTGCGGTTATTCTTCCATCCATGTTGATAGTTGTCTTCCTTTTTCTGCCACGTGTCTCTGGTTTTGCTCTCCATCTTAAGACATTTAGCTGAACAGCCAACATTTTTTTCACCTTTTCATAAGTTTTTCCTTCTCCAATTAACTTATAAATCAAAGTATGCTGTTCTTCTGAACATTGTCTTGAACAAACCAATTTCCTCAGGTTTTCAAAGAGAAATTTACGTTCAAGTTCTGGTTTCATCCTTAAATAGGGCTCACCTGATTCACACCTGTTTTTTCACAAAATTGATCACTGAAAACACCTTTCAACTAATTGCACAATTGCACAGCTTTAAGAGCGTGTATTTCATGAATGCTGGGTCCTGTTGGTTTTCTGAGAATCTACTGCACCTACTGGTAAGTTGTTTGCCATTGTTAGCAATAAAATATACTAATAACAGTACTTAATCTGGCTAGCTGTAAATACTGTATATAACTTGTATAACTTATATAACTGCTTGGTGCTTGCTTTAGTACTTCATCCTTTTGCATATGACATCAGGATTTAGCACTTTAGCAACCATCAGTTGACACAAGAAATATTGACACGTTATAAGAATGTATCCAGGCAGTTTGCCAGCATGCCAACTGGTTATATTTCTGTTTAAAAGCCAAGGCAATGCTGCTGATAAAAAAAAAATCCCAATAAAATGAAAGTGAAAGTTATAGCGCCACCTGAGGTTTTGCATGACACAGCACTGACATGGATTTTAAAGACGACTAAAGATAGAAATGTTGAAAATATATGAAGATGCCTAAAAATGCCACTTGAAGGAAGAGTGTTCTGTATTCAGCACCTTAAGAATGATGATGGCTTCATGGAGGGCATCCACTGTCTGGAACCGATGTCCATTTTTGTAAGTTTCCCTTGCCGTCCATCCTCAAATGTTCTAGGTTGCATTTAGATCAGGGGAACATTCAGAAAGAGTCATCGGAAAGAGTGACAGTCATTACCACACAGACGAGGGCTTTGGGTCATGAGGGATGCCACCTGCATCATCTCCACATAGCCAGCTACTGTTTGATGCCCCTGCACACCTCAAGCTCCATTGTTCCATTGAAGGCAAAAGTAGCCCAGATCAGGAGACCGCCTCTCCACTGTGCTGGGTGGAAAACATCTTAGGTGGCTCTCCTTGTCACGCCACAAAAGTTATGGTAATGTTTTAATTTATGTTCAACATGTATACGAGTTACATCGGAAGCCACCAGGACTATCAAGATTCTATTTGTTCTCATCAGAGTATAAAACCTTCTTCCACCTTTCAATGTCCCATGTTTGGTGCTCTACCAGTAATGACCTTCATTCGAACTGAAGATTGTCCTGTGAATTTACGAACCTCCAGCTCAGGGTGGGTGCTGATGATTTTTTTTTAGTGTCTGTCACTTGACTGTTTGCTTGTTAACCCTCGAGATTATAGATGAAGTTTCAAATGACTGTCTTACTGCATCCAACCACAGCAGGAATGACGCGCTGCAGGACTCCTTGCTTATGCAGCTCAGCAATCCGACCGCATTCAAAAAAAGAAAGCTTTTCTGCCTTTGCAATGAAGAGATGATGACAGTGACAGAAAAATGACATCAAATCCACACTTCTACCAAGACTTTGGCATTTGAAGGCTCTGGTCTTAAACTTCTGATCAGATGATCAGCCTCTTTCCCTTTGATGCTTGTTTGCAGTAAATCATTCATTCATTCATTTTCTATACCGCTTATCCTCATTAGGGTCACGGGGATGCTGGAGCCTATCCCAGCAGACTTTGGGCGAGAGTCGGGGTACACCCTGGACTGGTCGCCAGCCAATCGCAGGGCACATATAGACAAACAAACATTCACACTCACATTCATATCTATGGACAATTTAGAGTCGCCAATTAAGCTAACATGCATGTTTTTGGAATGTGGGAGGAAACCGGAGTACCCGGAGAAAACCCACACACGCACGGGGAGAACATGCAAACTCCACACAGAGATGCCCAACGGAGATTTGAACCCAGGTCTTCCAGATCTCCTGACTGTGTGGCCAATGTGCTAACCACTCAACCACCGTGCGGCCGTTTGCAGTAAATTGATACAGAAAACATATTTTCATCCCACTCCCATTTCTTCTTCTCATTACTGAAATCAAGAAGAAATTATTTGGAAGATACAAAATGCTTAATAGATAATTAATAGATAATGAGCTGATTCATTCAACAAATATCTACCTGGTTGATGTCTTCAAAAGTGAAGAGTAGAGAAAATGACAAGTAAAGGTTGGGTGGAGTGTGAAGCGTTGCCACACGGTCCACCCAGTAAGCCTGATTGACTGGGAGCTGTTTGTTCCAGAAAATGAACACTCTGCTTTGTTTGGGCCAATCAGGGAGTCCCAGGCGGCAGTTAGCGTCCCATTTTGTGTGTGGCATAAGTGTACATGAACACACACATCTTACAAACACACCCCTCATCATCATCATTATCATGTTAAACACGTTGGTGCATACATAGTTCCCGTGTGCTCAATATTCCGGCACTCAACACACGACCTCTGTGTGGGCACAGGGGGCTATTTTGACTGATTTTCCATCACACACACACACACACGGTGAGAGACCATGTTCATGAAACGTTAACAAGCGTCTCTGAAAGCCTACATTGAAAGAGCGTCATGACTTATTTAGCATCAAAGAAGCAAAGAAAGTGTGTGAAGATTTTCAAAAGGATGTATTTTTTTAATGAACACTCATTAACAAAACCAATCAGGTCCATTTTAACTAACAGCAACAAAAGTGGAGATGCTGAAGAATGGCTTTTTACTCATGTCTGATACAAAAATCCCTCACCAGTTTTGCGGATTCACTCTACGGCGGGTTTTCTAAAACATATTAGATAAATAAACCATGTTTTTTTGTGGTTGGATTCTGCCTATTATTAGCAAAATGCATATTTCAACAAATTCTGTGCATTTTTCAACCAAATCTATGCACCTGCCTAATTTTGTTTAAATAATTATTGCACACGTTCTGTAATATATCACGGTGTTTCTATGCTATATGATATATTTAACTGTATTTAAAGGAAAGTCCATTCCATTTTCTTCCGCTTATCCGGGTCCGGGTCGCCGGGGCAGCAGCTTCAGTAGGGAAGTCCAGACTTCCCGGTCCCCAGCGACCTCTTCCAGCTCCATCGGGAGGACACCAAGGCGTTCCCAGGCCAGCTGTGAGACATAGTCCCTCCAGCGTGTCCTAGGTCTTCCCGGGGGCCTTCTCCCAACTGGGCATGCCCGAAACACCTCACCAGGGAGGCGCCCGGGAGGCATCCGGACTAGATGCCCGAGCCACCTCAACTGGCTCCACTCGATGTGAAGGAGCAGCGGCTCTACTTTGAGCTCCTCCCGGATGGCCGAGCTCCTCACCCTATCTCTTAGGGTGAGTCCAGCCACCCTACGAAGGAAACTCATTTCTGCCGCTTGTATCCGCGATCTCATTCTTTCGGTCATGACCCATAACTCATGACCATAGGTGAGGGTAGGAACGTAGATCGATCGGTAAACAGAGAGCTTTGCCTTCCGGCTCAGCTCTCTCTTCACCACGACGGTCCGGTACAGCGACCGCATTACTGCAGATGCTGCACCGATCCATCTGTCGATCTCACGCTCCAACCTTCCCTCACTCGTGAACAAGAACCCGAGATACTTACACTCCTCCACCTGAGGCAAGACCTCACTCCCAACCCGGAGGGTACAGTCCACCCGTTTCCGACTGAGAACCATGGCCTCGGATTTGGAGGTGCTGAGTCTCATCCCAGAAGCTTCACACTCAGCTGCAAACCGCTCCAGTAAACGCTGAAGGTCACAGCCTGATGAGGCCAAAAGGACCACATCGTCTGCAAATAGCAGAGACTTTTTGAAGTCTACAAAGCACATGTAGACCGGTTGGGCAAACTCCCACATACCCTCCAGTACCCTTGTAAAGGTGTAGAGCTGGTCCAGTGTTCCGCGACCGGGACGAAAACCACATTGCAGCTCCTGTAGCCAAGGTTCGACTAACGGTCGTACCCTTCTCTCCAGCACCCTGGAGTAGACTTTCCCAGGAAGGCTGAGGAGTGTGACCCCCCCTATAGTTGGAACACACCCTCCGGTCACCCTTTTTAAAAATGGGGACCACCACCCCGGTCTGCCAGTCCAGAGGTACTGTTCCCGACTTCCATGCGATGTTGTAGAGGCGTGTCAACCTACACAGTCCCTCAACATCCAGAGCTGGGATGCTAAAGGAAAGTCTAGCTTCTGTAACCGAGGATCGGACCGCCAAGGACTCCGCCTCCACCCAGCTCACTTAGCACCCGACCCGTTTGGCCCCTCCTATGAGTGGTGAGCTCATGGGAGGGGGGCTCCACGTTATCTTTTCGGGCTGTGCCCGACCGGGTCCCATGAGTGCAGGCCCCGCCACCAGACGCTCGCCATTGTGCCCCACCTCCAGGCCTGGCCCCAGAGGGGGGTGCCCCGGTGACCCGCGTCAGGGCGAGGGAAAACGAAGTCCAATGTTTTTAATCATCATCAGGGTCATGAGCTTTGGGTAGTGACCGAAAGAACAAGATGGCGGGTACAAGCGGCCAAAATGGGTTTTCTCCGCAGGGTGGCTGGGATCTCCCTTAGAGATAGGGTGAGAAGCACTGTCATCCGGGAGAGACTCGGAGTAGAACCGCTGCTCCTCCGCATTGAGAGGAGCCAGATGAGGTGGCTCCGGCATCTGGTTAGGATGCCCCCTTGGGGAGGTGTTCAGGGCACGTCCAACCGGTAGGAGAATAAAAGTATTATTGGATCGATTATAAGATATGACCCTAATTTCATTTGTCAGCTAGAACACAAACTTTCATCATATATACATGCTGGGATGCACTGTTTTTGTTTTGGTGTTTTTCCCCCTTTGACTTTCCGTAGCCAATGCGGAAGTAGAAGCAACACGGCGGGCGAAATAACGAAAGTATTTCGCGGGAAGATTCGCTTCCTGTCAAGGCGGACAAACGCGACCTCGTCTGCTAAATTGACGACAAAATGAGTCTGTGGGTGGACAAGTACCGACCCACGTCCCTGGGAAAACTGGACTACCACAAAGAACAAGCGACTCGGCTAAAGAATTTGGTGAGATGCGACTTGTTGCTAGCATCGTTAGCCGAGCGCGTGCAGTGCACGCGAATTCATAGATCATTCTCTCCCAACCCGCCCACGTGCCAGAAGCATTAGCTTGGATTAGAGCTAACAAATGTGTCTTTGCTTGTGCTTCAGGTGCAACGCGGCGACTTCCCACACTTGCTGGTCTACGGTCCTTCGGGGGCGGGAAAGAAGACCCGCATCATGTGTCTGCTGAGGGAACTCTATGGAGCGGGTGTGGAGAAACTCCGCATCGAGCGCCAGACTGTGGTGGTGAGCACAAGTTAGCACTTCCAGCAGCACCCCGGGGGGTGTACTTTGCTACAAGTACTTCCAGTGCGTTGTGCACCAAACAGGGGCGTGTTTGGGGGCCCAAGGGAAACCCTGCCCCATGGCACGTCCTTGTGCTGCATTGACCATTTTTAACATTTATCTCCGTTTGCTTTTCCCCAGAAGGTGAGTTTGTAATTTAGGCAGTTTTTTAAGTTGCTAGTTACATGCCATGTTTATTTACCCACCCAATGTTTATCATCTACTAGTAAGTGTGAATATGAGACAGAAAGTCCTCTCGGGTGATTATTATTACCTAACAAGTTGCACTGTTAATAATAGGAACATTAAGCCACTTTATGTAGTTTAGTACTTTAATACTTAATCTTTGTGCTAAAAAGCGTCACTAAATTGCATTTTCTCGGCTGTGCGCTTGGCTGTCTGCCTTTGGTAGTTTTAATTTTTTCGGAAATTTTTCTTTCCCCTCTCGCCTTCTCTTCTCCACTCCACTGGGGTAACTGCATAATTTTTCACCAAACCACGCCAGCAAGTTTGTTTCACTTCCGTCTTTCGGAATCAACCTGCACATTCGCAGTAACATGGTATAGTCCATTGCGTGGGAAGGGTCGAAGCGATCATGATTACATGTATATAGTACATATTTTGATGTAGTTTTAAGCACGTAACTTCAACAGTAATATGTACTTTTGCAGAAAAAACCTAATTAGTTTTTATGAAACGTTTGGGGGCCCCTGGAAATTTCTGTGATCCAGGCAATTGCCTGTGTTTGCCTATTGGAAAGTCTACCCCGGCACCAAACCACTTTCTGTCACAGCAGCCTGTTTAGGCAGCACACTGGGGGTGGGCAAGTTGATAACTATCAGCAGTATCATTCCAAGGGTAGTATCAGAATCAAATCTGTACAGGACTACCCCCTGGAAAGAAGCCCTCTGTTGGTTGCTGAGATGCATTGTGCCCTGATTGAAAACACGTCACCTTGTTGAATCGACTTTTCAATAATCATTTAGTCTTGTCTATCTGGAGTAAGAGTCTGCACCAAGGAATGCAAACGCACTCATTCAGTCATGAGGTTTTTGTGTTCAGGCCCCCTCCAAGAAGAAGATTGAGATCAACACCATCGCCAGCAACTACCACCTGGAGGTCAACGCCAGGTAATCTTGCTTTTTTATTATTATTATATCCCTAGGACGCTGACATCAGGCTCTGTCATGTGCTGCTCAGCGATGCGGGCAACCAGGACCGCGTTGTCATCCAGGAGCTGATCAAGACAGTGGCTCAGTCTCAGCAGATCCAATCCAGTACTCAGAGAGAGTTCAAAGGTGAGAGTGTGCTCCATCTCGGGTTGCCCCAGAACTGCTGTAGACAGCCTCTGATGTCGTCACCTGGTGGTTCTTCCCAGTGGTGCTGCTCACAGAGGTGGACAGGCTGACCAAGGATGCACAGCATGCTTTGCGTCGCACCATGGAGAAGTATATGTTCACCTGCCGCCTCATTCTCTGCTCCAACTCTACCTCCAAGGTTATCGGGCCCATTCGCAGTCGCTGTCTCGCCATCAGGGTTCCTCTGCCCAGCACAGAGGAGGTACCATGGACCTGGCTTGTAAAGATGCTCTTTTATTACCTGAAAACATGTTTTTCTGCTTTTCAGGTGTGTCACGTCCTTACTTCAGTGTGTAAAAAAGAAGGCCTTCTGCTCCCGCCGGAGTTGGCTAACCAGATCAGCCAAAAGTCGGGTCGCAACCTCCGCAAAGCTCTCCTCATGTGTGAGGCCTGCAGGGTGCAGCAGTGAGTGAACTCAAACGCTTTAATGTAAGACGCACAACACGAAGTGACATCGCCGGCCTGCGTCTTTCTCAGGTATCCCTTTTCACCCGACCAGGATGTCCCTGAAACAGACTGGGAGGTGTACCTCAGAGAGACGGCGAATGCCATCGTCAGCCAGCAGAGTCCTCAGAGGTAGGCCAGTTAACTGAGCTGCTTTGCTAAGCTGGGCCATGTCCTGTTTGATGCTGCCCTCTGCCGGTCCTTACAAGAAAAACGAGGTAATTGTCCATGTACCGATGCCGCCTTAGTAGAGAAGTGATAAGGTGGAGCAAAGTCGGTATTTGTTTTGTCATTTATACATTGGTACCTTGGCATATTCGTGTCCTAACTAACAATTTTTAGATGCAAGTCGTCTCTTGGCTGATGTAGTTATTTTATTTTTTTTTGCTTTAAACTGCACGCTAAAATATGCATTATAGTGATCTAATTTATCCTATTCATTATGCATTGGGTACAACTAAAACAGGAACAGCATCAAATTAACAGCACAAAATGAATGCAGGCTAGTGCTGGGTGATATATTGATATCAGTTTATTAATTTTTTTAATTAGTTTATTTTGACAGGGACAGTGTACATTAATAGCATAACTGCAAATGCACCAGAATTAGCCAAAAGGCTATTTTTCATCTGTTGTCCCTGGACAGATGGCAAACCTGCCTCCCTTTAAACAAGACCAAAAATATTATAAAACAAAAATTACAATATTCAATAAAATTATTCAGAAAAGACAAGCAAAACACAGACATCATACAAGACAGACAGCAGCTATTCCACCACATCCAATTCAAAAGAAAACACAAGTGCTAGTATGGTTAGTCGGGGGGGGGTCATTAGTGTTGTTAATGCAGACATGTTTGATTCATTATGAAACAATGTTTTAGATGTTTTTTGAACGGAATATAAGTACTCATCTCTCTGATGTTCTGAGGGACCGAGTTCCACCCTTGTGCAGCTGTAACTGAGAAGGCACTCTGACTGAAGACACTTCTCCTTAGAGGATCAATAGTCTCCACGGGCAGACCCTCGTGTTACCCTCTGTGAGCTATTTCTTATGTTTACAAACTGAATGAGTGGAGTAGATGACATACCATTCATGATTTTATATATTAGATAGAGATTTGCATATTGGAGAACATTTTCCCAGCTTAATAATTGATGCTTCTGTAATTTCTTTAGTATATCACTATATAGAAAACTGAATATTTTGTTTTTTAGAGACGTTCTGTACTACAAATATGCACATTAGCGCTTACCTTTATGCATTCTCACACAGTAGCAGCATTTGGGGGCAAATATGAGATGAAAGAAAAAGAGAAATATACAGTATAATAGTCTTTCCGGGCAGCGTGGGAGAAAGTTAAAAGTTGCATTCAAGGACCATCGAACAAAGTGGGACAAGTCAGTACTCAGATTAAACATGCAAAAGTAGGTGATTTGTAACTATATTTTTTTAAAAAAATGATTGGCCAATATTACCAAATTGATGAAAATTACATAAAATTGGATGTAATTATTTACAAATTACTGTATTTAAATTTTGTTTAAAAAATCATTGTGCCTGAATGCTTCCTGCTGCAGGTGATTATAGACCCCTGCCTTACAACATGCTTGGGGATATGATGTGCTCTCTTACTCTTTTAAAATACTGTAAGTCACTTTTATAGAATTGGCTTCTTTTTTTGATAATATAAGAATGTCAACATCAATAAATGTGTAACCGTTAAATCATATTGTTTGCACAATGTACTGAATCATATCGGAATTGTTCTATTTTTCAAAATGTTTATTTTTATCAGATCTTAACCCCTGTATCTAGATGCATATTGAATTGTGTACCTCAGATTTACATCGCTCATCGTTATAGTTAAACGTATATCTGCAATTAATTGAGTTAACTATGGATAAAAAAAAATGGAATTGTGTTTAAATATTTTAATCGATTAACAGCCGTAATAATAATCCCTTTCCGGTTTGCACTTAAAATATTGTGACTCCACTCATCAGATTTATAAATATATATTAACAAAATGTGCTGGTTGAATACAGCCTATTAGTAACAAAAAATAGGCGTATGTGCATTTAAGTGAATTCTTTCATTTCTTATTTATAAATGGAATATTTTCTTAGAATGCAGAAAACTTGTTAACCTTTTAAATGTTTAAAAAAAAAAAAGTGCTCTAGACATGAACTAATACCCCTACAGTTACGCTTACACTCCTATTATGCAATAAAGTAGACATAATAGGTCAAACCTGCCTGTGAAAGCCTGACCCTGTCAGATCTCAGAAGCTAAGCAGGGCAGGGCCTGGTCCGTGCTTGGATGGGAGACCTCAGAGGAACACCAGGTGCCACAGTGGGAGGAAATAAAATTTCCTTGTGTCCTTAGGCAAGGCACTTCACCCACATTGCGTAGTATGAAAGTGGTGTGAGTGTCAGTGGTGGTCGGAGAGTCGATGGCGCACGCTGGCAGCCTCGCTTATATCGGTCTGCCCCAGGGAGGCTGTGGCTACATAGTGGCTTAACATCACCAAGTGTGGAGTGAATGAATAATTATGACCTCAGTGTAAGTGCTTTGAGAGGCTTTGTAAAGCACATAACAAGTGTAATTCATTATTATTATAATAAGAGCAAATGAGACATGAACAGTTTTCCTGCAAGCTGTGCTTGTGGCACCACTGCATTGCTTTCATGTTGTCAGTGCATAGAAAATTCATGCGGCATCCAAAATGCATTCCCACGTGGACTGTAAATTAAATTAATTAATTCTGTACCATTTTGCAATGAAACTGTGACAGGTGACAACAAGCGGTAACAACATACAACAATTTCACACACTGTCTGTCCTAAGATCAGATCCTGTTGGAATGTATTTACTTAACCAATCAGTTGATTAAAATTGAATTATGTAGTTTATGGCGCTGATTTTAGGGTTAGCGTGAGCTGTTATCTATTGGTGCAGTGGGGAGTGCTAAATGCTGCTTGCTAAACACGCATTATGGCGGAACGGACAATAAATATTCCATTTATAAATAAGGAATCCTACTTTGCAAAAATTCCCTTATGATTGCGTCTGGAACCAATTGACTGATGAGGGTTTACTGCATATGTATAAATACAGCAACTAGAAATGTAAAAATACATACAGCCACTTGGGGGCAGAAGAAACATTTGTTATTGATTTGATTAAGTCAGCCTGTACCTTCTTTAGAACCTGTTAGGATCTTCTCTTGCAGACTTTTGGAGGTTCGAGCTCGGCTGTACGAGCTGCTGACTCACTGCATCCCTGCTGAGATAATAATGAAGGTACACACACATGCAAACACACACTAGTCTGTCGGGATATTTAAGGAGCCTCCTCCTGCAGGGTCTAGTGACGGAGCTGCTCAACAACTGCGACGGTCACCTGAAGACAGAAGTGTCGCACATAGCAGCCTACTACGAGCACCGCCTGCAGCTGGGCAACAAGGCCATCTACCACTTGGAGGCCTTCACCGCCAAGTTCATGGCTATCTACAAGAAGTTCATGGAGGACGGCCTGGACGCCATAATGTTCTGATCTGTAATGGACTTGACCCGGTTTATGATAATAAAAGTGCTTGTTGATATTAGCATCTGGTTTATTTATTACCAAAACATATACAACACAACAAAAAGTCTTCCAAATCTACGCAAAAGTGAAACCTTTCAAAGAGTTGACGCACAAGCTGAGCAAGCGTCCATCAGGACAACTGTGAAACATCAGTAAGCGTCTTTACGTCTCTTGGTGGTGTAGTAGAGGATGAAGCCCAGTGTGACCAGCACGGCCGTGGCCACCAGCATTAGAAAGCCCACCATGGGCCTCTTGACCAGCACACTGCAGCCAGGGCACGCCCGAGGTGTGCTAGGGCAACTCTGGGCTGCCACCCCCTGCACAGGGAATCCGTTGTGCTGGATGATGTTGCGATAATTGGACAGGGAGGCTTTGATCACCACCTCATCGTGCACGAGGCCATACAGCCCAAAGCCCAGGTCACGCTGGTCGCTCAGGGCGTAGGCAAAATAACCCTTCAGGTTGACGCCGTCCAGGGTGAACGCTGTGACAACAACGCAACATTTTACTATTTTGGCACTTGAAACACTAGATTTGACCATTTTACGATTTTGCCGTAAAAACTGTATTTTTCTATTATATTGCTACACTATTTTATAATACAAACACTATGTAAAATACTGTGTTATGGCATAAAAATAGTATTTTGCCATTAACACGTTGAAACACTATTCTAAAACACTTAGCGTGACACAATATCGTGATGATATGGCTATCTCGACAAACAATAACAAATGTACTAGATTTTGCAATTAAACAGTTTGTTCAAAAAACTACCTAAGTGTGTCACAAAAATGTATTTTGCCATCAAGCATTATAATTAGCCACAACTACAGTTAAACATGCAATTATATAATAAGGCGGTCACAAAAACAGTACCAGTATTTTGCCATTGCACTCTATATTTAGACATATATATATTTTAGACTATACTATGTTTAGCTATACAAAGTTTAACACAAAACAATGTTTTCAGTTATAAAACACTAGATACTGTGACAAATTCACATTTTGTTAAAAATCTTTTTTTTTAATTACATTAACACTAAATGTGCCATTTTACAATTTTTAAAAAATGACAATATACTTGAAAGCTTTTTTTTTTTTTTTTTTTTTTTAGAAAGAAAGGTGTGCAAAAGAACGCTAAAAAGAAAATGTAGAAGTCAACATGTTGAGGTCAGTGACAGCAGAGTGTTTATGTTTGTGTTGCCGTTCACTGACCTCACTCAGAGTAATGATTATACAAAGATGATGTCACCTTTGAGGGCCTCATTGATGTAGTTGTACAAGTAGAAGACCCTCAGACTGTCCTTAAAAAGGGCTGGGTCCTCTTGGACGCCATTAGCCATCACATAGACGGACACGTCAGGGTAGTGCTCCTTCACCTGCAACACAAGAATCACTCTTGACTAGTTTATTTTATATTTGTTCGCTTTTCTCTCATTTGGATCACTAGATTTTATTTTTATTATTAAAATATTTTCCAAAATTGAGATTTTAGCATTTGCATGTAGACCTAGAAAAACATCAGCAAAAGACAAGGTAACAAAAAACTCCCATTAATGATTGTAATTTTAATGACGACATAATCTGGGTAGCCAGCAGAGAGCGCTAAAGTATACATGGGGACTTCTGACCCAGTTGAGCGCCTTCCTTAGCCCCCACGGCACTACGGGCCTAGGCGACATGATCCACGTGGCGTCGATCATGTGTTGGACCTCCAGCATGGACATGTATGTGTACCTGTAGACACAATAAGGTCATAAAAGAACGTGTGTGTGTGTGTGTCACATGACATCAAATTACAACTTACGAGTCCTCCTTGGCGTGTGTCACCAGTTTGGTGCTGAAGTGGCTGATGGCAAAAAAGTCGTAGGTTCCTCTGACCAGCTGCTTGTCCTCTTCGTTGAACACGGGAAGTCTGAATCAGAACCAACAAAACAAACGCTATCATGCTATCAAGTACAATAGAATGCAAACATGCCCTCTAGTGGTGGTGACACATATGCAGCCGCTACTCGAGTGAGTTGAGTTGTCGGAGCCAACTCCTCATTCCCAGGGGATAATCCCCGCTGCCAAAGATGGGCTCTGCAAACCAGCCCACCCGGAAGTCAAGAACCCGTTTGGCCGGTTTCACGTCCTCACGGCTGAACGAAAAGGCCGGTTCCACCCAGTCCATGTGCAGGGCCAGAGACACCTGAGAAACAGCACACGCGAGTGAAGGCCAGGGCGTGAGGTGTGCCTAGACGGGTTTGGCCGGGTCGGGTCGTGGCACTAACCTGACCGCCCTGGATGGGTCTGAAGTCGCGATCGTAGGCGCGCCAGGCCAGAGCGTGTGCACGAAGCATTTGGTGGGCTTCCTGGTAGCTCACCATCTCATCGTTGGGCTCGTTGAGTGTGATCCACATCTTCACGTGCACGCCCAGCTCTCTGAAGCACAACCGGGCGTAGTCGGCGAACAACTCCGGAGTCTCCCTGAACGCAACGTTTAATGACCTTGTGATCTCCCTTCTATCAGTGTATGTTGTTACAAGCAAATCTACACTTTACAGCATAGCAAAAAAAAGGATTTTTTAAAAGTCATACCTGTTGAGCCACCTGTTGGAGGAGTGGAGTGTCGCGGGCAAGCTGCTGCGTTGGCGCGTGTGGTGCCACAGGGTGACCACGGGCGAGACGTTGGCAACCAGCAGCTGTCGGCTGAAGCAGCGGTAGTACGCCAGCAGGGTTCTGTTGGGCCGGGTCACGTCGCCCGCGGGCACTAGCGCCGACCAGTTGAGGGAGAAGTGGAAATGGGTCACGCCCACGGCCTGGATCTCATCCACCTGACAAAGAAAACAGCTTATTTTAGGAACTTGGAGTGTTGCATATACATACAGTATATATGCATAAAAACACAATAGCTAGCCTCCAAATTACTATATAGGGTTATACAAAATGAATGAACCAATTTCATTAGGCAATATTTAATTAAGGACAAGCCAAGTCGCAAGTTCATTCATTCATTTTCTATGCCGCTTATCCTCATTAGGGTCGCGGGTATGCTGGAGCCTATCCCAGCTGGCTTTGGGTGAGAGGCGGGGTACACCCTGGACTGATCACCAGTCAATCGAAGAGCACATATAGACAAACATTTGCAGTCACATTCATAGCTATGGACAATTTAGAGTCGCCAATTAACCTCACATCCACACAAGAAAAACGTATGGTGATGTATGAGTAGCGAGGAGACTCCAGCACACCTGTGGCAGTCATTCAAAACTCCTCTTTCACATGCTGACTGACTCGTTCTATGAGGACGTTTGACTGCTGAAGCAATTACTTCATTAAATGGGTTCATTCTTTTTGAATCACCCTGCATTGAGAGTGATGTACGCTTCAAAGGTCACCTGCTGACGTATGCTGATGTAATCAGAGCAGTGGGCGTGCTTGCGCACAGTTGGCGCTATGAGGCCATCCAGCCTGATGAGCTCTCCGTTGTTGGAGATGTTCCACACGTACACGTTGGGGTCTGCAAACTGGCTGGGCGTGGTCTCCACCTGCTCTCACCAAGGCCAGTAGAAGAACATCAGGGAGACAACAACGATCCCCGTGCAGACGTTTTCATGTTTCAATTGCAGCAAAGCTCACATGGATGGAGTTAGCGGAGACGCCCCACACAAAATCACACGGGAACACTCCTTGTGCCGGACGGTTCTCTGGAAGCTCGGGAAATCCGTTCCTCTGGATCACGTTCCTCAACACACACACACAATATTACCATCACATTGTGTTTGTTACATGTGTCACCGCACACATGTTCACCAACATGACAGTAATTTGCATCTACTTGTACTCCATGACATCACCGTAGTAATACAACACGATATACTGTACCCTCGACACATACATTACCAGGAATGATGTCACCCAGGTAACTAAAAATACAAGTTCCTGAAAGGCTTGGTGGAAAAGGGGCAATGGGTAAACAGAGTACCAGTAAAGTAACAGTAATATTAGTCACGGCTCCAGACATACATTACAAAGGTAACAGAGTACAAGCCCAATAGTTATAGCTAAAGTACATAAGTAACAGTTACATAGAGTAATAGTAAAGTAACATGAAGAGTAACCTAGCAACAGAGTTCAAGTAATAGTTCACAAAGCAATAGTTCAAATGAGAGAGTAATGCAAAGTAATAGCATTAGCTGACTAAAAGACCAATGCTAAAGTACTCGCTAGTGTCGTTCTATAGAATAAATACTTGAGTAAAAGTTAGGTAATACATACATACTTACAAGAGTACTAGCTAAAGTTCCAGGAGTGAGAGTAAAACATGCTACTAGCTGGAATAATACAGTAGCAGTTAAGCTAATAGAGCTAAATAGTTCTACTAACCGGGTAACAGGTAAAGTAGTAAAGAGTGTAAATGCTGTAGCTGCCCACACAGACTTTGCCGCTCTTTAGCAACTTCATTCAGACCTGAACACGTCGACAGTAGTGCAATTCCATCACCATATATGTAACTTCTACTCCGAAAAGCGCGTCTCTAGTCCTTTCGTCAACGCAAGCACACTTCCTGGTTGTCACCTGAGCAACCGCGAGATGCATTCACGGAAACACCGAATTAATAAGCGTGTACGTGTGGTCTAAAGACACACACGTGCAAAGACAAAAATAAGCGGCCGTTCTTATCCCTCACTTTTTAACTCTTGAGGCGCAAGTTCAGTTTGCAGAATTTAAGTATGCTCGGAAACCCCAGGAAGTTCCCCCAAAACCTGTGAATTCATCTTAAATGTCGTGACGTACGTATTTGAACGCAACCCCCCATTGCTCATAATAACGCAGGTAAAGCCCGATTCAGCTATTTTGCTATTAAAGAAACCACTGTTAGGTAAACACTGTAGATTTTCAGACATGTGTCCCATCTCTTGACTTGACTTCAGTTTTCACTTAATTAGGCGCCGGTCATACATATATACAAATATATATTTATACAATCCTGCCCAGTCATTGATCTTTCTTTCAATAAAATAGAGTCAAAGGGGCATATTTCAGACAGTGTGACATGGTAATTGATCGTGACTAATTTGAAAACTGTGATCAATCAGATTCAACCTTTTAATCATTTGACAGCCCTAGTAATAATACAACAATAGAGTGAATAGTTAATGTCCAACTTGCTGTAACTGTCCATTAAGACTTTGTGCTGACTGAGGGTAAATAAAACTTCCTGTTTATTGAGTGGCTGGGTGAGTCACACACGCACACGCACACGCACACGCACAGAGTGTTACTTGTAGAAGGTGGCTGAGGTTTTGGGTTCTCTCTTGACGTCAGGAGTGTTGAAGTCCACGTAGTAAAGTCCTCGTCTGATCCCGTACTCGCGATGCCACTCAAAGCCGTCGATGAGCGACCACGCCGTGTAGCCGATCACGTTAACGCCGTCCATCACGATGGCTGCAAGACGTGATGGTGAGGATGATGATGAAGGTGAGAAGGTCACATGACTGACTCACATTTGAGGGCTTCAGCGATGAATCTCTTCAGGTAGTACATGTGCTTGGGGTCTTTGGTCTTGGTGCTACCCAGCACGTACCTGAGTGAGGACCACCATCAACACACCAACCAACACACACAGAAGAGTAGACAACCACGACGTACCACCCGCTCTCCACCACAAAGATGGCAGGTTTGTCATACTCGGCGCTGACCCAGTAGAGCAGCATCCTGAGGTCCAGGTCCTCCAGCTGACCAAACTTGAGGCTGTCGTTGATGAGCTGGAAGCTGAGGGCGGTGCCATGAGACAGCGCGAAGAAGTCGGCCGTGCCCCTCACAAAAGTGCGCTCCTCCTCACTGAAGGAGGGAAGCCTTCGTCCCAGGCGGGCCTTCATGCAGGGCGGGTAGTCTCCATCCGTGAAGAGCGGCCTGGCGAACCAGCCCAGCACGTGGTCCAGAGAACACTGACACTCGCGGAGGCTCTCCAGACGCGTGCGGCTGGGTCTGACCCAGTGAGACGCCAAAGCCATGGACAAGCGCCCATGTTGGCGAGGACGGTAATGACGATCGTAGAGGTGCCAGACGGCCGCGTGGGCCTTTAAAAAAAAAGTACACGATACCTTACATATACAAATAACTGTGAAACTTCTATACTGCTCACAGCCACTTGGGGGCATCACTACATGGAATGTGGGGATTGCTATGATATGCTCTGATGGGTCTTCTTAAAGATTACTTTGCCACATATTAACTCTACCTTATGTACATGCAGATTGTTGTGTATTGCTAGCTAGCATTTTGGCCACTTTATTTATATACTATAATGTATGCAAAAATGCAGTTATATATTGTACAATTATAAATGTAATTTATAACTACTGTATAATTGTAATTCCATCCATCCATTTTCTTCCGCTTGTCTGAGGTCGGGTCGACTTAGCAGCCTAAGCAGGAAATCCCAGACTTCCCTCTCCCCGGCTACTTTGTCCAGCTCCTCCCAGCGGATCCTGAGGCATTCCCAGGCCGGCTAAGAGACATAGTCTCTCCAACATGTCCTAGTCTTCAATGAGGCCTTCAACCAGTCGGACATGCCCTGACCACCAGGGAGGTGTCCAGGAGGCAGATGCATGAGCCACCTCATCTAGCTCTTCTCAACGCGAAGGAGCAGCGGTTCTACTCTGTTTCTGCTGGCCCAGCCACCCTGTAGAGAAAACCCATTTTGGCCGCTTGTACACGTGGTCTTGTCCTTTCAGTCACTACCCAAAGCTCATGACCATAGGTGAGGGTAGGAACGTAGATTGACTGACTGGTAATTTGAGAGCTTTGCCTTTCAGCTCAGCTCCCTCCCTCTTCACCACAATGGACCGATAGAGTCCGCATCACTGCAGACGCCTCACCACTCGTGAACAAGACCATGAGATACTTAATCTCCTCTACTTGGGGCAGGATCTCATTCCTCCCCTTTTCTGAGCAAGAACCATGGACTTGGAGGTGCTGATTGTCCTCCTGCTTCACACTCAGCTGCAAACCAATAAAGTGAGAGTTAAGATCACGACTCACTGAAGCCTTCAAGAGGACCACACCATCTGCAAACAGCAGACACTAAACGGGAACGCCGGGGCTGTGCCCAGAAATTCTGTCCATAAAAGTAACGAACAGAATCGATGACCCAGGGCAGCCCTGGTGCAGTCATATACTTAGTATATTCAAAAATGCATATATCATACAGTACAATTGTTTTCTTTTTTATAAAATATAAGCCCTTAAAATATACACCATATATAATATAAATACATGTTAATTTTAATATTGTGGGGAGTTATATTGTTTTTTATATTTTGACCTTATTTGGCTACATAATATATACACAAATGCTTGGGCCTAAACCATACAGCTACATACTGTATATTCTTCATTTTTTAAGAAATTACATTCAATGTCTTTAATGTATGAATTGTAATTGCTTTTTAAAATATTGTTTTTAATATTTTTACCAGGTTAATAAGCTAGATGACACAGTCACCGCAGCGATCACATTGTTGTATGAAATGTTAAAATGAACAAGTGTACCTATCTAATGAAGTGTCCACTTTCTACCGTATTATCATTTTAGTAATAATAATAAGGCAATAATATATATAATATATAAAGCTAGGGGGAAAAAATCACTGACGTTGCCAGCGTAAAAAACAACAATAAAAAGTGTCTCAGACCTTAAGTAGAACGTGTCCCACTCTGAAGGGCAGGTCTGGGTCATTCTTGATGCCAGGGGCGACCACCCCGGTGCCGTAGCCATGACGGGCCACCACAAACGGGTTATCGATGGTAATCCAGAGCTTGACGTCATCTCCGAAAGCCTGGAAGCAGAAGTCGGCATAGTCCCGGAAGATGTCCACCATGTCGGGGCTGCTCCAGCCGCCCAGGCTCTGCTGGAGGATCTCTGGGAGGTCCCAGTGGTATAGAGTGACCACCGGCTCCACCCGGGCTTCCCTCAGTCTCCTGATGAGGGTGCGGTAGTAGTGGACCCCGGCCTTGTTGGAGCTGCCCCGGGTCCCGTTGGGGAAAATCCTGGACCAGGACAGCGAGAAGCGGTAGTGGCTGACGCCCAACTGCCGGATAGCGCGGATGTCCGCAGGGATGTTGTGATAGCTGTCGCTTCCCACATCCCCCGTTGCCACGCGGTTCCCACCGCGGGTGAAGGTGTCCCAGATGGACAGCCCCTTGCCATCCTTGTCGAAGGCGCCCTCCACCTGGTAGGCCGCCGTGCCCACCGCCCACATGAAGCCAGGAGGGAAGGTGTCGTATAGGAAAGCTTTGTCGCCCGGGTAGGGTAGTTTGTTAAAGCGCGTCCATGTCTTTAAGCCCGCGTTGGGCTTGGCGGACGTGTACGCAGACAGGGCTGCACACGCCAGGACCATCAACCAGCGGGTCATGACACACACGCACACCTTGACTTGTTGTCTTGCCGAGCGGTGTTGCATGGACTCTTTGACTTCTCTTCCCCGGGGAGGTCAACTGGAGCAGTCTGGGAGGATCTGTCAATCATTAGCAGAGCAGCTGACTGCAGCAACATCTTCAGCACACAGGAGGGCACAGGTGAACTCTCCTGTTTATGCACGCGATTGAGTTTCATCTCAATGCTGGAGGTGACTCAGGTGCTACAGGAGGCCTTAATGGGGGTCATTATTGGCATCCTTCCTCGATAAATGCATTTACATGTTTCTCTCACTCACTCACACACACAGATATGCAAACAGCTGCTGCACCCTGGTCACACTTGACATCCTTATTTTCCCGTTTCCTGTTGCTAAGCAACGCAGTCTTCTTCCTGGACAACTTGCACCATAAAGCACACCAAGTCTTGTCTGTTACCCAAAAACGTGAGGACAGTTAAAGAGCATTCACACTTTATTACCCCGCAGCACTGGAGGGAGGCCCGACTGTTGACTAAAAAGAATGAAATAATGTGTCAAATATTAACTTTCATCCTGGAGAAATTAAAAGTTGAATATTGAGTTGCTTGTTTCCTCTTCTGCCCCCTTGTGGATTGTGTGCAGCATTGATCATTTTCAGGCATCCTAAGGGGCAATATTTGCTACTGACATTCATACAGGGTGCCCCTCAACTATTAGCATGTTTTTTAAATTTTTCGAATTTTTCAAATGATTGTTTAAATATTTCAGAAAGCATATTTATATTTTAACAATTCAAATAAACATTTTGTGTTTAATGTATGTCAGTGCTGTCCGAAGTTGGCCTTTTTATGCCCTGCAACATGTTTTTTGTTGGCCAGGGGCACATTTAAAAATAAAAACAAAACGAGGTACACAAACATAAAACATAAACATGGATGACTGAAAAGGAGACAGTCAAAAAAGTCAAAAAAAGTCCAACATTTCACTAAAAAAATAAAATAAAATCACTAAAATGTAATGTGTAAGCAGTTAACTATATTCACCTGCTTAGCATATTGCTAAAGCTTCTGTGTAGTTGAAGATATGAAGTTTACATTAATATAATATACGTTAATATACGTTGAAGCACTTAATAAAACAGAAACAGGTACAAATATTTTTTTAAAAAGCCCAGAATTTTATACTTGTGTACAGCCCCTGGTGGAACAAGCTCAGTCACCCCTGATGTACAGTATGTATATGTCCAGACATGAAGGACACCCTGTACATGAATATCAAGTATTTTTAATAATGCTGATAAAATACTACATACACTTGAATATCTGACTTTTATTTCTTTTGTGTACTCAAACTGAGCACCAATTAAGCAGGTTTTCTATTGTTTGCGGGCATGTGAAGCAATCACAGACAAAAAAAAAAGTGATCTGCATGAAATTTCATGTGGACAGGCCTGGGATATTTTGTTTGTACATGTTTTTAATACACGGTAAAAAAAAAGGTATTAATGTACAGGGAAGTAAACAAAAAGGCATGTTTAAAATAAAATGAGACATCACAAAATACAGGTTAATCTCAGGAGATGGGGGCCGCTTGATGGGAGAACGTTTTTGTTTTTTTATAATTATAATAACAACAACAACAACAACAACAACAACGCCGCCAGCCTTCCCTCCAGTCAGCATCCAACACGACAAACAGAACATGAAACGCACAAAAAGAGACTATTTACAAGCAGACGTTTTTCTCATAAAACCATGTCTAAGCTAAGGTGGCCAACAACGACACGACGCGACACAATGCGACAGGCCACAGCGCAGCAACACAGGATGTAGTGTACACATGGTAGATGCAAGTGTGTGTGTGACTAGGTGTGGGTGTTTGTAACAGTTGCAGCAACAGGGTATGAAAAGTTGAAAAAGTTCGATGTCCATAATTAATTCCATTCGTCCCTCCATCACTCCTCAGCGCCTGCTGGCTCATCTTCTTCGCCCGGCAGCTTTCTTACGACCCTGGACCACAAAACAGCTCATTAGCACCCTCTTGTGTTTGAAACGTCGAGGCAAGAGTGCCACGTTGCTATAATATCAAAAATAAAAATAAAATGAGAATATACTAACAACTAGAAAAGCACTCAGAGAGTGCAGACCTCCACCAAGCGCCATTGTCCCCCTCCTATGTTGATTCATGCCAATAATCCTACATTTTCCAATTCTAAATATGCCCCATTTTTTCCATTTGTGGATCAGTACAGTACTTACAGCACAGTAAGTATGAGTATGCTGAAAATTTCATCCAAATTCATTCAAAAACACACAAACGCTAACATCACTAAAAACCTTCAGCATTTCGGTATGTGGAATCAAACTATGGAACAGACTCAAAAAATGGAACTCAAAAAATGCACTAAAATTTCAAGAAACAGTTCAAGGAGTTGATGTTTACAAAATACAAGGAAGTCGACTCCTGAATTGCTGCGTGCCCAAGGTCTTGCCTTCGTGCCCTGTGAGTACATATAGTACTATAGTGAGTAGTGAGTACTATACTTTCTCAGTCTCCATCCATCCATTTTCTTCCGCTTATCCGAGGTCGGGTCGCGGGGGCAGCAACCTAAGCAGGGAAGCCCAGAGGTCCCTCTCCTCGGCCACTTATGTTTATTATTATAAGTAGACTGTTACACAATGTATTTATTATAAGAACCTTTAATACTACTTCTCCACACAATATGTATTTTAAACTTGCAAAGACTACATTTGGAATACAGGAAGTGAACATATGTATTTTTGGACATGTGGAACTGTGATCTGTATCATGTGATGTATTCCAATGTAACGTGTATGCATGTTTAAATAAATTAAACCTTTAGCATTATTATTAAACATATAAGCAAACAGACAAACACCAGCAAAAATATAACCTCCTTGGCGGAGGTTATCAATTGTAATAAAATTTCATGTACGAAGTTTTCTCATGCTGAAATTATGCTTCACATCTCTAAAGGTTATAAAACAGCTATAAATACATACAAAAGCAATAGTGAGATGTGGCCTATGCATCAATAAACATGAGCTGAATAAATCATGCAAGTACATACAGGCAGTATTTTATTCAGAGATATTTTTCATTCTTTTTGCATACCTTTGATGTAGGCTCATCCTCCTGCTCTTCCTCTTCCTGCACCTCCTCATCCTCAGAGTCATCTTTATCAGCGGCTGACTTGGACCGTCCTCTGCGCCTGAAATTAAAAACGAGACTCTTTTAAATGACCTGTTTTTTGATTACTCCATCAATGATAAATACACTGCATCGACATCCAGCGAGAGAGATGAGTAAGCAAAGTCACAAAAATATGAACAGTACACACTTTAAAAAGGGAAATAAGTATTTGTTCCCCTACCAACCAGCAAGAATTCTGATGCCTACAGAGCAGTTGAGCCCACAAAACACACAAATTTGAATCCTGTAGCTTTAAGAAAGTAATCTTAATCTCTACCCATAATGTTGATAAGACACCTGTCACAGAAACAAAATTCTCCACCACCATGGGCAAGAGCCAAGAGCTGTCAAAGGACCTCAGCGACAAGAATGCAGACCTGCACAAAACAGGAATAGACTAGAAGACTGTCAACAAGAAGAGTCACCATCGCTCTGGAGCTCCATGCAAGATTTCACCTGGTGGGGCTGAAGGATGATCGTGAAAAGCCCAGAATGACAAGGGAGGAGCTGGTTCACGATGTCAAGGGAGTCAGTCAGCAAGAAAAGAATTAGTAAGACACTTAGCTTTAATGGATTGAGATCCTACAGTAACCGCAAGGTCCACGTGATCAAGAAGACACAGCTACCAGTTTCATAGTATACTACAGTATGAAAATGCCATTGTTTCAAAACCACTACATTTGTCCTTCATACTGTTCCTGTGATACAAGAGAAAGTATAGGTCCAGCCTGGCCACTACGTGTAAATACTTTGTCACCTCCTGTGTTATGCCTTGCACCCGGAACCGGGCTTTGATGTGTTGAAACCACAGGCGTTTGCTGTGTTGCCAATGCGGCACTGCCAGCACATTACTCACATCAAGGGTCAGCAAATGCGGAGATGTGATTCAGGAGGAGAGAGGAGTGGAGAATAAGTGGTATTAAGTCTTTACCTAACTCTCGGTTGCTAACAGTCACATGACCCGAAAACAGAAGTTTGTGGAAAAGGGCGACCTGCACATTCACCACTATGAGATAACGTATCATCTTTAAAAAAAATATATTATTTATGTTTTGACCTTCTTAATCCACTTGATTGCACTATTTTTGCATTTTTCGTTGTTTTTTTTTTTTTTTTTACTTAGAAAATATTTCTGCTGAGATGTAGGGACTGCCTTGACAACTGTGTTTCATTTATTTAGATAGAATACAGTTATTTTTTTAAATTTGATTTTAAATACTTTAATTGTTTTCCCTTATATGGTTTAAAAATTACAGTTCTGACTTCACTTCTTCCTCCCTTTTCAGTAAAGATATTTCAAAGTAACATCTTAGAGCTTTACTTGTAATAAACACAGTGATATGGTGAAACTGTGATAATGAGAATCTAATACCGGCCCATGCCAAGTACAGACCGTTTGACATGAAAACACCTGAATGACTGACACAAGCCTGGGGAGAATGAGAAAACCGAGCTCTTTGCATGCATCAGGTGGACGGGATCTGCTTGGAGGCAGAGAAATTGTGACTGATGAGTCCAATAACAGCATCCATACCACATTCTGCTTTGTGGATGTTACTCTGACCAAAAAACATTCTGAGATGTGTGTACAACCGCGGTGAGCAACCTAAAAAAATCTAACCTCTGTGCTTTGCAAAATCTCCTTCTACACCATCTACTAAGTCGCATTTTAAAATATTTATTTCCCTCAATCAAATACAATCTTTTTTATGTATTTAATATTATTTTGTCTGAATTCCCGTTACAGTAAAGCTACCATATAACTCAGGACTGTTCACAACTTTGTAAGAGGATAAATGGGACAATCAGCAGGGGACCAAATACTTATTTTCCCTACTGTAAGTATTGGGAATCAAATACAGCGTGGCATGTTTGTTCCTCATCATACATACTGTACACAGCGAGGACCGAAGTGTCTTACGTTGGTTTCTTGGCGGGCGGCTGAGCTGACTTGGGTGGTCGTCCTCTCCTCTTCTGTGGTGTGGCCTCCGATACAGAGTCAGCGCTGCCGAGCAGACAAACACAATGCAGACATGTTGTCAACTTTCTGAACGAAGAAGAAGCAGAACTAGTATCAATCCTCACCCTTGTGATCGTCGTGGCGTGCGAGCCTGGCGTCCTCCTTTGGTTTTCACCTCTATATTTTCACTTCTCACGTCTTCGTCTTCTTCCTCGTCCGCCTCCTCCTCGGCCCGCTCGTCGTCCTCCTCCTCTTCCTCATCATCCTCTGGAGGAGGCGCCGCTTTCTTTCGCCCCCTCTTCCCTTTGGCAGGCGTGTCCTGATTGGCTGCCGCGGTCTTTGGGGGCCGCCCCCTGCGTCCCTTTTTGGGCGGGCTGTTCTGCTCATCCTCAGGTCGATTGTCTTCATCCCATTGGTCCTCTGGATCAGCGGTGGTGTTGGCCGCCGCCTTCTTGCGGCCGCGTTTGGGCCTGTTGTCTGTGTCGTCACTGGCCGTGACGCCGCGTTTACGTCCGCGGGGCTTTTCGCTCTCCTGCAAGAAGGAAGAAGTCTTAAACGGGCATTTTGTAATAAGAAAATACACTGCCTGGCCAAAAAAAAGTCGCCACAAAAAAAAAAAAAAGGACATACACTTAATATTCTTTTGGAGTGGTGCCTTTAGCTTTGATTACGGCACGCATTCGCTGTGGCATTGTTTCGATAAGCTATCCAATGTCACAAGATTTATTTCCATCCAGTGTTGCATTAATTTTTCACCAAGATCTTGCGCTGATGATGGTAGAGTCTGACCCCTACGCAAAACCTTCTCCAGCACATCCCAAACATTCTCAATGGGGTTAAGTCCTGGACTCTGTGTGTGAAAATGATGTCTCATGCTACCTGAACCACTCTTTCACAATTTGAGCCCGATAAATCCTGGCATTGATGTCTTGGTTTATGCCTGTGTCATCAAGGAAGAAAAAAATCCATTGATGGAATGACCTGCTCATTCAGTATATTCAGGTAGTCAGCTGACCTCATGTGTTGCTGAACCTAGACCTGACCTACCGCAGCAACCTCGTACCTATTTGCTTAGTTCCATCCAGGTGGACACTTTTTATTGGCCAAGCTTATCAAAGTATTTGTCCTACATGGCTGGAATTCTAAAACTGTGGGGAGTCAAGCCCGTCAATGAAACACCGGAGCGTTTACAGTTGCGCAGCATGATGATGCAGTCACGCAGACTCTCCCTTTCAACTCACTTCCACAGCACAGACTTCAAACTGCATACGGTATTTATATTGTGTCAATCAGTCAAATAAAACCAGACCTAATATCAATAACATTGACCATGTTTTCAGTTTTGTCTCGTCTTGTTACACATTTACATCCGCTTTTGGTGCAGGACGAAAGGAGAGAGATCTGCTTGCAAAGTAAAAGTAAATGCAGGCAATGAAACATGAAACTGCTTTCTTATTGGTGGAAAAAGCTCCCTGTCAACCAAGTCAAAACATCACAGGTCATCTGGTTAATGAGGGAGACAGGGGAGTTAAGTAAACACTGAATGATTATTTAAGATTATCCATGAACAGCATGGGTTACCTATAAGGGGGCAAGTCAAGAGAATTCCAAGGTTTCCTGGCTGCAAAGCGCCCAAAAACTAGGTAATTACCAATAAAATGAATAATTCATGAATAAATTGAGATCGAGTTCATTGGTGGAGCCCTAGCAGGACTTTCAGGAAAAAACATAGCTGGGCTCCAAGTGAGAGAACCCTCAGCAAATTCTGTGTCTTCCACCGGTGAGTATGTGCGTGACCCATGTGTTTATCTTGTGTTGAGTCGAGTGTCATCCAACATTTTGACAAACAATTTACTGATGATCACACATAGTGCCACAAACATTCACCGTACTCCATCTTGTATTAAATTGAAGCTTTTCAACGTGCTAACCACGCAAGATATTTTCCACGGCATGTGTTGGCAGGTAAGTTTCACTTGGCAGACATGTTTGTTTTTTGTTTTGGTTCCATAGTGGAATGAACTCTCGTGTCAAGACATTCAGCCTTTTTGTCAGAGCATGTGGAGGTGGGGCTACTAGTGAGTGGATACACAGAGCTTGCAGCAAGTTAGCAAGGGAAGGCTAATATAAATGAAGGCACAAAAGCAATGGTTTCTAAGATGAATGGCACAGCCCCAGAGTGGAGGTGCCACAGAACCGTCTGCAAAAAACATAGCATTTTACTCCGCCACCACAGATATGCGGTCCAGCTCAAATATGACCCCCTACATCAGTTTAGCAATACACTACATAACTACGTGTTGGTGCGTGTGTGCTACTAATTGGAGTGTATTATTTGAGTTGTCTTAACAGGGTCAATTTTTAATTGTTATTTTTTTTACGTGCAAATTTTGCTAAAAGAGTCTATTTTATTTTCATTGAGTTTTCTTTTTTAATCTTTTTTGTTTAATTTATGATGTTTGTTTAAATACTCTTGACATTCCAATTACAATGTTTAATGCTCTAGAGAAATTAAAGTTTATTGTTTTTGATATGATGTACTCTAATTATGCCATATAATTAACAATAATAAAACTAATTATATCAATTATCGTAAATCATTGTCTAGCATAATTTGTTATGACAGGCCTAGTGTTGAGTGAAGGAAAGACTGCACAAAGAAATAGCTACAGGCTGCAATAGCATGAGCAACAGGTGCTTTTTGTGATCAGCGTTTAAAAACAGTTATCAACATATGCTGATCTGCGGGGGCGATACTGGTCGGTGGCTGAATAATTGGAGCATCTGTAATATATACGATTCTCTTTTGCAACTATTGTGCTTTCAAAGACTGCAGAACAAAGTGTGACTTCTCAACTTTTTTTACTGAGAAGCATATTATCAGTGAAGCATAAAGATAAACACGTAAAACTGTGGGCTGGTATGTTGCACGTTTTACCTGTATTGTCACGCGTTTATAAATTATTACCGATTTATGGTGAACGAGGAGGGGTTTTCTCAGAAAAAAACAGCATATTTACAGAGACAAAACATGTATTTTTGACCAAAAATCCATGAATGGATGTCCAAACGTCCAAACGTGGAATCCGGCATTGTCCTACCTTGTCAGTGCTGTCAGCTCGCTTCCTGCTGAAGTCTTCATTTTCACTCTGGTCCATTTCTGTGCTGTCAAGCCTGAAATGCCAAAAAATAAAATAAAAATCATGCTGTTACTTAGCATTTGGCTGCAGGTTAGTAAGAGCCTACTGTACCTGGTCTTGCCGCGCTGTGGAGAGCCAGGGTTGGATGAGGAGTCGTCGTTGCTGGCAGTCTCCATGCGAGAAGCTTTGCTCTGGATCTGCTTGCCGGCGGCCGCCAGCGGCTTGTTGACGGCACCCAGGACGTTGGCTGACTTGGGCTGCATGAACAGTTTGATCTTACGACAACGACAGACAAACTGGACTTTATTTTAGGTTAGAGGACACTTACCTTTCCTGGCACAAAGAAGGACTTCATCTCGGGGGGAAGATAATTTTTTGTGTTGCTGAAATTCTGAAACAGGAAATATGTTTTTTTTAACAAAATGTGCTGTTTTCATGAAGATTATACTTGATAATTGTGTCATGGTGACAACCTTGTCAGGCTTGGTGAAGAAGCTGGAGGGCAACACAGGGTCTTTGGGGGACTCCAGGCTGTAGGTGGTGCTCTTGGACATGATGATGTGCATTGCGACGTCACACACTGTGTACAGTTTCTGTAAAAGGAAGGCATGTGTGTGTTTGGTCAGCCGCGCACAGTCAACGTGTGAATGCGATGATGGCGCCGCGGCCTCTACCTCGTTGGTTTTGGTGTCGCCGGGAACCTGTGCGTCTTTCGTCTGTTTGATGTTCTCCACCATTTTCCTGATGAAGGCGTGGCTGTTGTTCTCGTTCTTGGCCATGATGATCTCCAGGACGAACCACAGAGCTCTATCAAGCAGGCGCCATTTAGACATGACCAAATATGGTGATGGGTGGAGCTTTGGTTCTGCACCACTCACTCTTTGATGTCTTTGAGCTGCTCGATGTCCTGCACTTTGACATAGTCAGGGTCATGAGCCAGCAGGTGGATGGTGTAGGGCACCACGTACTCCGGCAGAAGTGAAAACAGCTTGTCTGTTTACAACAACAAACATCTGTCATGTTTACGGTTGTTCAATCAATGACATCATCTTGTAGTATTTTCGTACCACTGATAGCGGCATGCTGCTTGAGGTACTCTCGTCGTATGTTGACATTCTTCGCCAAGCACTGGCGTGCATGTGCCCGCCTCTCCTTGACCGGGTCCTTGGCGCACAGAGCAAACACGGCCATGTATTCCAGAGGCAAGCGCAGGCGACAAAGGCCCCGATGGAGTTTCTGGGAGAAACACTGACGCACTTGGTAACATTCGTCCTGAAAAACACAAAATGGCCATGCTGACGAGCACCACAGGCCAACAGGAAGAAGGAAGATGCAACTTGTCAAAATAAGACGTACGTTGATGACGAGCGCGCACAGCTGATACTGCTCCAGTGTGATGATTTTATGATAACACGGCTCCTGGGCCAGCTTCAAGAGGGCGCAGGCGGCCGCTAGTCGTAACCTGGACATGTCTGGTTTGCTGGGAATTAATCACAAATAATAAAAAACTGTAAACATGCAGCATCCTGACTTGTGCACTTTATTGTATTTTTTATTCCTACACCTAACAAGCACACTATTGTGTCAAATAGCACACACACATAACAGTAAATGAACTATTTACTCAAGTAAAAATTTACCCCATCCTGCCTTGCTCAGTGAGATCTCCGTCACTGTGCAGAATAGCAGTTAGCATGCGCAGTGTGGAGTTGCCCGACTTGCTCTGGTTGTTCTTCACTCCCAGCAACCACCTCACCATCAGCTTGATGCCCTGGATCTGCAACATGGAGAATGATTGATTTCAAATGAATTAAGACTAATTGGTTTGTATCACACATCTTTTACAATATCCAGCTTGAAGGACACACACTCACCTTAGCCATGGTCTCAGGAGAAACTTCATCATCAGGAACCCAAAGTTTGGTCGTCTTCTTGCCTGGCATCTACCAACACAAACACAATATTTACATTCTGGATTTTATTTTATATTGCCGACTCCTGAAAACAATTCATGTTCACTTAATCGGTGATTCTCAACTGGTGGGTCCAAAAAGGGAGTCTTAACCTATTTTTAGTGGGTTGCAGGGTTTGTGCCTAGTCTAAAAAATAAAAATAAATAAATTAAAAAAGACAAGAAAATAATACAAAAATAATGCAACAACCCGATGTGAATGTGCCTCATGCTCCTGTTTGTGCTATTCCCTTGCTACACTGCCACGATGTGCATGCCATATTTCTGTGCAACTTTATCAAGCTTGAGCAGGAGAGGAAGTCCAGTAGATCCTCGTCTTACAAAAACCACATTATGCAAAAAAATCGTTATACAAATTGGGTTTTTCGGTCCCATTTAACAAAAAAATATTCAAAATTCAAAAATGAAAATGGAAAGTGTCGGCCAGAATTCTGAATGTACTGCACCGCCAGACAAGCTGCCCTCCTCTGGGGTGGTAATGTACCAAAGTAATGGATGCAAACTGCCTTAAAAATCAAAGAAGAAGCTGTCCGCACATTCGTAATTTTGGTTATCTCCCTTCATCCTCTTCCTCCCAAAATCCCTAACGATGGCCCCCCCAAAAAAAAATCTGTGTTAATTTGAGAATTTCCGCAATTTGGTCTGCACTTAAGGGGTAATGGTGGGTCCTGCAACCAAACCAGTTGAGAACCACTGCATGATATGATATCAGTACCCTGTCGTTCATGAGCAAATCTTTCACTATGAAGTTGGCCACCAGCGACTTGAGAGGAGCAGCAAACTGTTCTGGGGCCAGCTGGGCTAGGTGACCTAAGGTGGTCAAAGGGGTGATGAGCTGCTCCAGGTTGGCCGGGTCCAGACCTTTGTGTAGAGGCTAAACACACACAAACAAGCGCACAAAACGTTTGCAGACATATACACATTAATGGACGGCAATGGCAAGCAGAAGAAATAAAGCAAAGACTGACCTCAAAGATCTGAGCAAAGTGTGTGTCTCTGTTGGTGAACATGGCGTTGATGCAATGAATGGAGTACTTGGCCTGACGAGGAGGGCCACGCTTGGCTTTGGCCTGCAGTACTGGCAGCAAAACACTAGAGAGAGCAACAAAAATTAGAGAACGTTAGTCCAGCAGGATTCAGGGTATAGTCACACTAGGACATTAACACGCGATCCACTCTCTCCTTCTCCTGACCTGCACTCACACTGAGCATTCGTGCCACGGGCGGTTTGCTTGCCATCACTTCTACTCTGCTGTTTTACTGCAATTTCTATGGCATTGTGGATTATTTCCACTCTTATTTCACATCATTCTGATTATTTTGTGGAAGTGGTTGCGGCTGTCATTAATTACTTGAATTAAATACGTCTTTATTATGCACGCAAAAGGGGTCACAGGTGAGCGAGCGTGCTGTGGGTTTTGACTTGGGGATTATTTCGAGTCAGTGGTATTTCATGTACACTGCCAGGTCAATAAAAAGTCGCCAGCTGGATTGAACTAAGCAAATAGGTACAAAGTTGCTGCAGTTGGTCAGGTCTACGTTCAGCAACACTATGTGCTCAGAGATTGAGGTCAACTGACTACCCGAATATACTGAATGAGCAGGTTATTCCATCAATGGATTTTTTCTTCCCTGATGACACGGGCATATTCCAAGATGACAATGCCAGGATTCATCGGGCTCAAATTGTGAAAGAGTGGTACAGGGAGCATGAGACATTATTTTCACACATGGAGTCCAGACCTTAACCCCATTGAAAATGTTTGAGATGTGCTGGAGAAGGCTTCGTGCAGAGGTCAGACTCTACAATCATCAGTGCAAGAGCTTGGTGAAAAATGAATGCATCACTGGATGGAAATAAATCTTGTGACATTGCAGAAGCTTATCGAAACAATGCCACAGGGAATGCGTGTAATCAAGGCTAAAGGCGTTCCAACAAAATATTAGAGTGTATGACCTTTTATTAGGTTGGTGACTTTTTTTGGGCCAGGCAGTATATTTTATGAATTGTGCTGGAAAAACCAGCAAGGAGTGATCGTATACCTGTTTTTATGACTCGGCCCAGACCCACCTCTTCCAATTGTGCCAAAGAAGGGGAAGTGATACTGGATCCCATTGTGGCATTATAGTACGTTTTTTTTTTCTTCATAAAATACCGGAACGCCTAGATTCCACAACCTCCTCAATTGATCCTGCCTATTGTGGTTGGTCGACTGTCAGCTGCAGCTACTGCACTAATCAGAGCTGCTTAGTGTCACGACCTCCTCAAGCGGTTACGTGCTAATGGTTATCAGCAAACAGTGAAGAGGAATTGGATAGCTTTGGATGATCAGAGAATCCGGCATGGAACTGTGCCTTGGTCAAGATAGTCGTCTGAAGTAGCGAGAGCAGAGCAAACAAAACATCTTCCCATTCCTACATTACTCCGGTTTAAACACACAATTCTTTTATCCAAAAACAAAAATCTGGCTGCCATTTTGAAGAAAAAGCGACAACAGTCCTGAGCAGCGGTAAGTTGCCATTCATGGACTTCTTAAAAGTTGTGATGTGAGAAATCCACAAAAGGTCATGGAAATCTTGTGACATTCTCTTACTCGACCGATCACAAGATTAAGAAGTGCTTGGAAAGGAAAGCAGGGATAACACACGCCAAGCTCATGATACTGTACTTTCACATCATATAGAATCATAAGAGTACAACATTTGAAACATACACATAAGTCTGAAACAATGCAAATGAAGGGTTGGGCCCCTTTAAGAAGACCCCTTTCAGGTTTCATAATGCATCTAATCTGCCTTTAAATTTGAAAAGAAAAAAAATGTAATCACAACACATACGATTTGATGTGAGGGAAACTCTCCTCCATCTTGCTTCCCGTGTTCTTGAAGATCTGCAGGGCAGCCTCGGCCACCTTCTCGTCTTCCATTTTTAAGCAACCCAGCAGAGACTCAAATGTCTCGGCAGAGTGGAAGGACACCGGGTGTGTGAAGGACAACACCTGAGAGGAATGACAATAAAATCGCTTCAGGCTCTGTACTTGTTAGATTTATAGGAAATGACTGGTTTTACATTAATGTTATTTGTAGAAGGTGTAGCATGTCAATGAAAGACACAAGCTGACATTTACCTTCAGCAGTTCCAGTCCGGCTCGAATGGCACTGTCCGTGGGAACACCCTCCTCGTCGTCATCAGCTGTTCCTTCGATGGATTTGTTCACCTGTTTTATCAGAGCACTGACACAAGACCACAGACAAAGACAAGTCTGACAAATCTGTCCCATCTACAGTGAGGGAAAAAACTATTTGAACCTCAGCTGATTTAGTAAGTTTGCCCACTAACAAAGAAATGATTCGTCTATAATTTCAATAGTAGGTTTATTTGATTTATTTGGCAATGACAAAATAAATCCAGAAAAAATGCGTTTCAAAAAGTTATAAATTAATTTGCATTTCCATGAAGGAAATAAGTATTTGATCCCTTTGAAAAACGTGCTTCAGTACTTGGCGGCAAAACCTTTGTTGGCAATCACAGAGGTCAGCCGTTTCTTATAGTTGGCCGCAAGATTTGCACACATCTCAGGGGGGATTTTGGCCCACTCCTCTTTGCACATCCTCTCCAAGTCATTAATGTTTTGTGGCTGATGTTTGGCAACTCAAACCTTCAGCTCCCTCCACAGATTTTCTATGGGATTAAGGTCTGGAGACGGACTAGGCCACTCCATGACCTTAATATGCTTCTTCTTGAGCCAATCTTTTGTTGCCTTGGCCGTGTGTTTTGGATCATTATCATGCTGGAATGCCCAACCACGACCCATCTCACCCAACACTTGACGGTACATGGCCCCATCCATCCTCCCTTTGATGCGGTGCAATTGTCCTGTCCCCTTGGCAGAAAAACACCCCCAAAGCATAATGTTTCCACCTCCATATTTGATGGTGGGGACGGTGTTTTTGGAGTCGTAGGCAGCATTCCTCCTCCTCCAAACACGGCGAGTTGAGTTGATGCCAAAGAGCTCAATTTTGGTCTCATCTGACCACAACACTTTCACCCAGTCTTATTCTGAATCAGTCAGATGTTCAGTGGCAAACTTCAAACGGGCCTGTAGATGGACTTTCTTGAGCAGGGGGACCTTGCGGGCACAGCAGGATTTCAGTACTTCACGGCGTAGTGTGTTGCCAACTGTTTTTGTGGTGACTATGGTACCAGCTGCCTTGAGATCATTGACAAGTTCCTCCCGAGTGGTTCTGGGCTGATTCCTCACCGTTCTCATTATCATTGGAACTCCACGAGGTGAGATCTTGCATGGAGCTCCAGACCGTGGGAGATTGGCAGTTAATTTATGTTTCTTCCATTTGCCAATAATTGCACCAACTGTTGTCACCTACTCACCCAGCTGCTTGGCGATGGTCTTGTAGCCCACTCCAGCCTTGTGTAGGTCCACAATCTTGTCCCTGACATCCTTGAAAAGCTCTTTGGTCTTGGCCATGGTGCAAAGTTTGGCATCTGGATTGATTGATTGCTTCTGTGGACAGGTCTCTTTTATACAAGTAACGAGCTGAGAGGGCTACCAATGTCAGCTCGTTACCTGTATAAGATCCACCTGGGAGCTAGAGATCTTGCTGGCGGATAGGGGATCAAATACTTATTTCCTTCATGGAAATCCAAATTAATTAATAACTCTTTTTGAAACGCATTTTTCTGGGTTTTTTTTTTGTCATTGTTGTCTCTCAGTGTTCAAATAAAGCTACCATTGGAATTATAGACGGATCATTTATTTGTTTGTGGGCAAACTTACAAAATCAGCTGGGGTTCAAATTGTTTTTTCCCTCACTGTATAAGTTGCAGTAATCTCATAGGCAAACACTGACATTACCTGATGGACTCTGTGTCGATGTGTACGGGAGCGATTCTCTCCAGGAGGAACTTGACCATCTCCAAGAAGGGATTGCTGGGCTGTTTGGGGCTGCCGAGCTTTTTAGTGATGTCCCGCTGCACGGCAGGTTACAAAAACATGATTAACACTCAAACCAGTGTAAACGTGTCACCGTGACCAACAGGGTTTGAGTGTATATGGAGCCCTACTCACCACGCAGACCTCCGCCTGCTTACAGGAGCACGATGGGCTGACCAAAGTCTCTAGCTGGTCTCTGATTCTCTCGTCGTCCTCCAGGACCTGAGCCAACTTCTTGACAAAGTCCTGGGCCTTTCCCGGGTCCGGAAGGTTCCCTGAGAGACACACACAGATGCTTATTACTATCCTATTTAACTCTCAGGAATCCACAACCTAGTACAGGGGCGGCCAAAAAGTTTAATCCAGCCCATCGGGCATTTGCAAATTTTTTTAAACCATTAACATGGAAACTATTACCGCACCATGTGGGCATACAAACAAATATCTACGCACAATACCCATGCCAAAAAAAAAACACACCCATACATTCCCGCCGCAAGGCATGCTGGGCAGCTTGTGGTACTCTCCCAAAATTTCGGCATGCTTGTTGCATTTTTGAGGTCATCAGAGAATAAATGTTTTACTGTTCATTCATATTGTTGTTGCAGCAAGACCATGCGGCATGTCTTGCGGGCATTTGGAAACAACAGTCCTAAGTTATGTGTTATGTTTAGGGCTTAGTTGTTGTTTATCAAGTAGTTGATTTATGCAATGTGTTAACGTGCTGTGGATGTGTCGTGTTTTCGTTTTGTTGGACCAAGAGCAAGTATGTCGTTGTATTTAATGCCACCTATGTATAGACGGTCCTGCTGCCAAATTTTTTAACTCAATGTTAACCCGCGAGTCAAAAAATTTGCCCACCCCTAACCAAGTATCTGTGGTCTATGCAGCCGTAGCATGACGGGTGGCGAAGGTATGACGTAACTCATTTTAACTTGCGACTAAAGCGCAGACTTCACACTGCATACAAGTCTTTACAGTGCTCATGACACCAAAAACACTAAAATCTTATATTTGCTGTGAAAAATAACATTCAAAGCAATATTTCCTGTTAGATGTGTGCTGGAATGTTGACATTTTTACAATAATTATACTTTTCGTCACTAAAACCAGTCAGAAGGAGGAAGTGATGCTTTGACAGAAATGCCCAAGAGCTCTATTGAATTCTGTGTTATTGTGGTGCACTTTTGGTTGAATTTCTGTTATACATACACACAGTGTGTGCGTGTGCGTGTGTGTGTATATATATATATATATATTTTTATTTTCCTTTTAACATGCCTGCTTGTTGTGTGGAAGGCTTTTGCTGGAACACTGAAGGAGGCGGAGTCATATGTGGTGTTCTGGTAACTAGGCATTAGTAGTGCTACACTGACATTACATTACCTTAACACTGCATGGAGTCATTCACAACATGTCTGACATGATAAAGTTATCCTCCCATTCCCAGTAGAAGTGGGAAGTTTTTGGCTTCTTCCCTACTCCGTTTGAAACACTTAGAGAATAACTAGTTAGCTCAGTAACTTGGAATAGGCTATTAGCGGCGTCCGTCTCCCATGTCCTTGCAGTGATACCATAGCCTGCACATTAGTGATGCACAATATTGTGTAAACAAAGAATAATAGGCGTGGAAAGGTGAGTACAGGGATCATAGTTCATGTCTATAAGACTCCAACAATTATATATAAAATACATTTTATAGGTTTTTTATGCTGTAACTATGAAATTATTCAGTTTAATAATAAATCCCATTTCTAAAACAAAAATTCACGTATCGTGGCTGGGTCTGGAAAAAATTAACTGCGATAAACCCGGGACGACTGTATATGTTAGACACTTTTACAGTAAAAATTTAAAAAAAGTAAAATTTTCGTACTATGATTTTAACTTTTATAATGAATACACGACAATAAAAAACAAACACTGTACAGTCACATGTTTGAGGTTATGTTGGAAAAAGGAAAGCAACTGAGGCAAGATAAGCAGAATTTAATCAGTAATATATAATATAAAAGGTAAAGACACAAATACATGAAACTATTGAAGCCTACCTTGGTCTGCAAAGTATTAAACAAAAATACACAATGTGGACTGCACTAAATTCTAGAGAAGGTTACTTACTTGTGATGACCATGACTTTAGCAAAAACGGCCTTGCTGGATGATTCAGACTGTAAACAACACAATAAAATTACACAATAAAATTAAATCATCAGCCTTTCTTCTTCATTTTTTGTGGTGATTAGGTACCTTGGGTTTTTTGACGAGGTCCAGCAGATCTTTAACATGATGCCTCAGCAGATTCTGACACTTCCACATTTCATTGAGAGCTCTGCAAGGAAAATAAAGAGGAAATGATGAACCTTTAAACCCCTAAGCCTGTGTAATAAACACATTTTTGCAGTATCATTGTCAAATTTGTCATCATACCACCAACCTAATTATTTTGAGGGCACATTTTCCTACCCAAAATATTGGCAACTTAAAAAAAAATTCTTCTTTTTCAGCATACTGAAACTAATTTTCCTGAATACCAGGGAGACTTAGAGTCCGTCTTTGACAGATACCTGGAAAACTTGTTAGCTTTCAAAAAGGCAGCAAATCCATGTCGTTACTAAGGTTCATGGAATGCTTCACATTTACTTTGGATGTGGATCTATTAGGCATTTTAGCAGAAAAAAATCCCAGAACGCTAAAGGGTTAAAATAGGCCAAATGCATATACTTTCACACAATTCTATTTTCCCATGAGGACCTTTTCATCAAATGTCCAAAAATGTGTTGCAGGGGCTTACACTTGAAGTGTAAAGAACTTACTTGACAGCGTTTGTGTCTAAAGTGGCATAGAGGTAGTAGAGACACTTCATCCTCTCTGCTGTCTCCAGGTTGTGGGGAACCATATACTGGGCAAACACTCGCTCCACCAGCAGCCTAGACAACACGCAAGAGCAGTCAAGAGGAAGAAAAATGTCTGTTTCTTATTCTTGGCGACGAAGTCAGTCAAAGAGACGTGCCCACACCTGTCGTCAATACTGTTCTGGTAGTAGATGTGCAGCAGCTTATCTTTGATCCATGAAATTTGCTTGGACGCCTCACGCCCACCCTCGCCCTGCAGCGAGTACTTTCTGTAGATGGAAGCCAGGCCCATCATGGCCTCTTTGCGCACACGCCACTGATAAGAAGAAGCAAAGGCCAACTACTGAAACATACCAGATCTTAAAAAGAAAAGGCTGCGCCACAGTGCAATGAACGTCTTTCTTACTCTCTTGTCCAACGTGCGCTCTTTGACAAAATTGAGCAATGCGTCGTTGACGAGAGACAAGTCCTTCTTGGCGGCAGTTACGATAGAAACAATGACATCGTGGCGAATGGCCTCCTCTGGGTCATGTGACCGGACCCTTAGGTATTCTTGATAGGGACATGATAAAGCATGAGTGAACAGAAAATAGTACATGTGACTATGTAGAGACAGAATCACATCGTTTAAATAAGATAAGGCTATTTATTTTGTGTCAAAAGAATGTATAGACCTGTTACACATAAAAGTTGTCATTAAATTACTGTTGTGATCTGATGCTGTATAGAAAATAATAATTTATTAAAATAATTTAACTTAAAATAACAAGGGATGTCCGATAATATCGCCCACCAATATAATTGGGCAAATATTGGTATAAAATTGTAATATCGGTCAATATTGGTATCTAGGATTTTCCCTATAATGAAAACCCATTTTTTCCAGCGTGCAAATGATGACCTCATCAAAGCGAATCTGAAGCATGTAAACAACTGTGGGTGTCTAGTAACAAGCCTGCTCCCTCCTGACTAACATTATGTCTGTGCTCTCTATAAATAAACTTGCCTTGCCTTGGAGTCTCCTTCAGATATTAAACTTGCAATGACCGCAAAGTGTTGGTAATACAATGTGGAATCAAGATTTGTACCTTCAAACCTTACAATATCCAAGGCGAATGCCATCAACTGTAAAATCATGCAGTGTATCGCACTGGATAACCATCCCCTTTCTATCATTCAATACGCTGGAGTTCTTTGAGCCACGCTTTGCCGATCGCAAGTATTTCTCAGATGTTTGCTTACTCAAGTTGTACAATGTTGTTTACAGCCACGTCGAGAAGCTAATTGCTGATACTGTATACATTAGCTTTACAACATATATGTGTTATGTTACACATTTTGGTGTCAGTGTAAGTTAATATCGGAAATTGAGAGTTGGACAATCTCTGCATACCAGTTATCAGCAAAAAAGTCAAAATAATATTAACTTTACTTTCCTGGGATTATATAATGGTAGGGGAAACTCTGTGTACGCCAGGTACCTGTCAAGTCTTTGGCTAGGTCTGGATGGTTCATGAGACAATGGCTGGCAAACTTGACGCACTCCAGTCTGATGGGAACGTGGATGTCATTAAACCTTCAAAAGACAGCAAAGTGTGCACATCAGAATCACATCACATTTAGACAATTATATTCTTGCCAGCACTGATGCATTGACTATCCACCTGCCCAGGTAGCAGTGCCATAGCGGTTTATTCTGTGCCGCCAACTCTGAGTCTTTGGCTCCAAACATCTTGGCCAGCAGCTTGACAACCTGCAGCCTCTCGTCATTATCGTTACTCTGCAGAAAGAAAGAAGAGCGAGACAGTCCTTCACATCAAAATTCTGGAAACACCCCAGTGCTTCAACAAGCTGCACCACACCGTGAAAGAACAAAGAGGGGGGACGAGCCGTTATTGCAGCTATTACTTTTGAGGAGAGGAAGACAATTTACAGAGTGTTCTTCATCAGCCAGTTGCCTTTGAGACACTGCAGACAACATTATGCTGACTGTCTGCTTTATCTCTTTAATGAGAATCACAAAGCTGCAAATAGGGCAGGTTACAAAAACCGAATCCACAGACAAGTGTGAACTTACATGCACACACACATCAAGGTAATCTGTAATTATATTTATAATATTATATGTAAATATAATTATATTATATATTTATATTATATTATACATTGCACAAACAGCAACAGCTCCTTCTCACGCCATCATAAAATAGTAAACACCATAAAGAACATAAGGAGACCAAAGTGACAAATAAGGAAAAGGTAAGCCTATTTAGTTTGTTAAACAAAAGGACAAAGTATGGGCCTGTTCCTTTTGAAAGGATCTCAACCTGCATGGAAGTTTACAATGTAAAACAAAGAAAAGTATTTTACCTTGAGCTTGAACTCCAGCTGAGGCAGCACAGAGAGCAGCAGGTGACTGTCGATGTTGTAGAGCTCCAAGATCAGGTCAAACACGTGCTCCGATAGGTCACTGACTGACGTCTTCCCCAGCATCAGGACCTGGTTGAAGAACTGACGGAGTTTTGGATTGTTAGTAGGCGACATGTCCTGGTGAAGTGCTCCGTCTCGTCCACGTGCTAAACAAGCGCTTACGTTGGTGATGTAAGGTTCAATAGCCTGAGCGGTCCTCTTCAGCAGAGCTTTGGCCAGATCGTATGCTTGCTTGTTCAAATTCTACACAGTAATAAAAGACATGGTCTACGTGAGTATGAAGACAGTGGAAGGAAAAGTCAGTTGTTATTTTTCCCCACATGAACAGATTTTGAACAGACTTTAATGCGGTGGTGTCCGACGTCTGGCCAAGGGTCATAACATTTTTTTTATATACTCAATGATATCTAAATATTTCAGAAAGAGGAGGGAGCCATGCGACACAGCCTAAATCAGAACATTACCAAGGATGATTAGAGCAAAACAAAAATTACAATTTGAAAAGAAACAAGAGAGAAATAAGGTAGACTAACATTTAAGGAAGGAGTTTAGTAGCGTAAAACAAAAAGTAAACCATTGTCTAGTATTGCATTTAGACTTACTTGCTTGTCAGAATCTTTATTTAACTGTAAACGATAAAAAATATATATATATTTTTAAAAGAGTCATTTAAACCCCACGCAGATATTAAATTTTTCAGTATGCGGCCCTTACTGGAAACAGTCCGGACCCCCTTGCAATAATGGGCATTAATGGCTTTGGAGCTGCAACACCACTATTCACCAGCAGGGAGCTCAATAAATGATAGTGGTCGAAATGTAGGGTCCTACGAAATCTGTTTTCTTTTTTCCCCAAATTCCGTTTAAATTTTGTAGAGTTCCATTTTTTACATTTCACACTTACTTTTACCACCGTAGTGTGTGTGATTTTTGGTTTAGTGAAAAACAAGTCAGTTATTTAAGTGCAATCAACATTAACTGATGCAATCCATCAATGACAATTCTGCCCAGTAATTGAGAAATGATAATCTTTTCTAATGGGATGTCAGCTTCTGCACACATTGCTACAAAGTCGTCAACGAACTGCAATGCTTGTGATTAAGGAAGCTGTAGTCACTCATGCAATTCAAAATTCATATATAACATATTTTTTATGACACACTTATTTTGTTTACACAGTCAGACTGCAAGGGGCAAACGGGGCTCTGTTTTGAAGGCCTGAAGTGTGTTATCTGTGTTGAGAATGCCAATCGACGAATTGTCTTGTTTTTCGTCTAAGACAAGCTTGGTACAATTTTTTTTTTTAAATGCGCTTTTGCCTTTTTTCACTCAGAACCTGCATGTCGTCGAGTATTTTAAAATGCTCCTTACATTAAAATAGTAAAACACAACAACTTATCAATTCTAGCTGCATATGTAAGATATTTTTATGACATGCTTATTTTGTTTAGTTTGGCATGTGTCAAACGGCGCTCTTATTTTGAAGGCCGTAGGATGTTCTGTGTGTGAGAAAGTCTCTTTAAGGCTAACGAGCTAGATGCAAAAATAATGGGTTAGTGAATAATAGTTCAGTTAATTAAGTGCAAAAAAACCTCTACTGACGCCATACATCAATGGACACAGCCCCGTAACTGAGAAATGGATGTAGTCTGGGATGAACACATTGCTAGAAAGTTGTCAACAAACTGTAAGGCCCGTTCTTGTGATTTGGGACGATGTAGTCACTCATGCAATTCAAAGTAACATTTTTATGATATGATTTTTTTTGTTTACAGTTAGACATGTATCAAATGGCGCTCTTATTTTGAAGGCCGGAAGGATGCACTGTGTGAAAAAGTATCTTTACGGATAACGAGCTAGGTGCAAAAATGAACGTGTTTCTTAACTTTTTTCACTCTGAACCTGCATGTCGTCATCAGGCATTCCTTTAAAGTAGTAAAACACGACACGGTGAAAATATACTCCTGCAACCCCAGTCGCACAACTGCACTAGCATGCTAGCGGAAGCTAGCGGAAGCTAGCGGAAGCTAGCGGAAGCTCATCATCATTTCAACATTGGAGCTGTGATGTCGCCACAATTTAGCCGGCTGCCGGGTATATAATTCCACACACGACTGTTCCTTCTCCTCACAATGACAGCATTTCCTTCACATGATGCCCATTTCCACGAGATTTTGCATTTAATAGTAAATTCCCTTTTTATTGGCCAGTTCCACGATTTCGTTCGCACGGAAATCATAAGGTCCTACTCAATTGTGTGTTCCACATTACCTTGTGTGCTGGCACCAAGTTGACCAGAACAGTGTCCAGTAGCTCCTGAGAAACCGTGTCTCCCTCGCAGACGATGGAACTCATCAGGTCCACCATGTGCATGTGCACCTTCTGGTTGTGGCCGTTGCTGTGACAACAACAGTGTGGAAGGTCAACGATCAAGATGGCCTGCAAAGATTTTGACAAAAAAAAAAAAACAAGATCCAATCTGACTTACTTGATGACCTGAAAGAGAGTTCTGTAAAGTTGCGTGAAGATCTCGTTGCTGTCTTCAAGCTCAAAGCAGATGTTGTAGGACTTTACCCAGGCAATGTTCTGAACAGAGAAAAACAAGGAATATTTATTGTGGAGACATTTTCCTATCATATACCATTAAAGGTAACACACCTCCAGCAGGTAGAAGTATCTGTTGAACTGTGCGCTTTTTGTGTCCTCCAGACCTTTGAGCTGTCTAGTGATAAACATAAAAATGTCCTGTAGAGGAGACAGACACATATGAGCATGACGGCAACACTAACACAGGTGATCTTCAAAACGGCATTGGTTCTGGTGTAGAAGAGGGGCTTCTCCTGTACACAAGACAATGAGGGTACCTTGAGTTTATCAGGGGAGGTGTATGGCGCCTCTGGAGCATAAATCCGGAATATGTCGGCCAGGCAGCACGCCACCAGCAGGCGCACGTCTTTGTCGGGATGCTTTAGGAAGAAATCTGAGGCCAGATGAAGAGCCAGGTTCAGGTAAAGCTCCTTCTCCTCCTCAGAGTCCTGGTCCATGTCCATGAAGGTCTTCACCACCATCTGACACAATGATAGGTCAGTAAAACAGAAGACAAAAGGAGACGCAAGGACAGCAAGACTCACCTTGAGCCTGCGGACCATTTCCTCTTTGGAGATCTTGTCCGCAATCTCCTTGATCCCCGGAGGGTAGGTGACCTTCCCGTCCGTGGCTCGAGCTTTAGAGTGAGCCATCCTCTGTAGCTCTTCACTACCTGTACAGAGACCATGAAAGGAAAGATTTAAAACAGGAAGCGAAGCAGTGAAGGCGCTCCAGGCGTGAACACATGAAGATTGGATAAAGAGGAAAAACTGCAGATGTCTGAGTTGTGAGGTTCTCGTGTATATATAGTTATGTTGTGCTATTTAAGTCGTTGACTTGTTTTGCAAATGTCATCGCAAAACACAAACAACCTAAAGGCTGCTTTAAAAAAGTGCTGTCTTTTCTCACTCAGGTGGTTTGTTTGGATATGTCGCTGCACGTGGCACACAGTTTGTGTGCTGCGTGTGCACCATCAGATGTCAAAGTTAGCTTAGCACCCCTTCCAGGAAAGCTCAGTGTACACACAAACAACACAAAGTTAAAAATCAAACATGGATGGTGACAAACTGTCACACCAAGGCGTGTGTGATGTGTTGAAAGCGCAGAGAGACACTGTTGGGCCAAGAAGGCTTATGTGAAACACCAAACAACTTTACTGTAAGTCAGGGGTTTCAAACATGCCCACGTTTTGTGGCCCCCATCTTTATTTGAAAAAAGAACGCTAATGCAGCCCTCACAAGGAAGTAAAGAAAAGGCAAGTATTTATTTATGAGAAGAGAAGGATTAAAATTCTCATTTGCTCATCCCAGCAGCAGAATCGCGGGATGTCAATACTCAACATGACCGTCTCACTCAGGGTGTCATAAACAGACATTTGCAAGACAATCCCGCAAAAGACACTGGGATGCAGGAAGTGCTCACAGCAATGCTACAATATGAAGGGCACAGTGTTGTGTGTGGAGCTGACGAACCAGCCAATCACAGTGGGGTATAACACTCTCAGGGCTCAGGGGCGTGACATCGACTGGGCTTGAAGCAAGCAGAGAAAGATTTTTCAATAAGTAAAAAGTTAACGCAGCATAGCCATGGAGTTTTTTTTCTGTACCTGGCTAGGTAAGCGCAGACAGCTCGCTGTTCACGTCCTAAAAAGTGTTTTAAGTTGCTGCCCGGCGTGACATTATAAGACCTGTATAGGTTATCTCTCTCCGAATAAATCAAAGTAATGCGCGGGGAACTCGTTGGTGTGGTCTGCAGTCTGAGCCCAGTTGGATCTCTGAAACTGAAATGTATTACTGATTTAAATAGTTATTAGTTCTTAATTAGTTTATGTATTTGCTGATTGTTGTTAGTAGTTTTGTAGAGTTAACAATACAGGATGTTCCATACAAATTGACTACCAAAGAAGGGATGCAACCGAGGAAAGTTATACAACTTGTTTACACCAAGGGTCATTGTTTCTTTTATTTTGTGTTTATTTGTTATGTCGAGTGCATGTGCATTGAGGCTGTGGCCCAGGCTCAGCCAGAATCCGCCTCATGCGGCCCCAAGATAACTCGAGTTTGAGACCCCTGCTGTAAGTTGTTGTTCATCAAAGATTAAGATAATTCTGAAAAATACGCATCATTCAAATGTGATGAATATGATGTCAAAATGACTTGTTTGATACCTATGTGACAAGCATCATAACTAGATGTTTGTGCAGAGCATACATTTAATAGACAACTAAAGACACTACTGTAATGACCAACACCACAGAGGCCACAGGTAAGTAACAATTAGTTGCTTCTAAGATGTGGCTAGATGTAAATACTGATATTATAATATAATATAATATAATATAATATAATATATATACACCCACAGGCCACTTTATTAGGTACACTTGTCCAACTGGCCGTTAACACTTAATTTCTAAACAGCCAATCACATGGCGGCAACTGAGTGCATTTAGGACCATGTAGACATGATCAAGACAATCTCCTGCAGTTCACACCAAGCATCAGTATGGGGAAGAAAGGTGGTTTGAGTGCCATGGTTGTTGGTGCCAGAAGGGCTGGTCTGAGTATTTCAGAAACTGCTGATCTACTGGGATTTTAACGCACAACCATCTCTAGGGTTTACAGAGAATGGTCCGAAAAAGAAAAAATATCCAGTGAGCGGCAGTTCTGTGGGCGGAAATGCCTTGTTGATGCCAGAGGTCAGAGGAGAATGGCCAGACCGGTTCGAGCTGATAGAAAGGCAACAGTGACTCAAATAACCACCAGTTACAACCAAGGTGGGCAGAAGAGCATCGCTGAACGCACAGTACGTCAACTTTGAGGCAGGTGCCAGGTGCCACTACTTTCAGCTAAGAACAGAAAACTGAGGCTACAATTTGCACAAGCTCATTGAAATTGAACAATAGAAGATTGGAAAAACGTTGCCTGGTCTGATGAGTCTGCTGCGGGTCAGAATTTGGCATCAACAACATGAAAGCATGGATCCATCCTGCCTTGTAATAACGGTTCAGGCTGGTGGTGGTGTTGTAATGGTGTGGGGAATATTTTCTTGGCCCTCTTTGGGCCCCTTGGTACCAATTGAGCATCGTTGCAACGCCACAACCTTCCTGAGTATTGTTGCTGACCATGTCCATCCCTTTATGACCACAATGTACCCAACTTCTGATGACTACTTTCAGCAGGATAATGCGCCATGTCATAAAGCTGGAATTATCTCAGACTGGTTTCTTGAACATGACAATGAGTTCACTGTACTCAAAAGGCCTCCACAGTCACCAGATCTCAAACCAATAGACCATCTTTGGGATGTGGTGGAACCGGAGATTCGTATCATGGATGTGCAGCAGACAAATCTGCGCCAACTATGTGATGCCATCCTGTCAATATGGACCAAACTCTGAGGAATGCTTCCAGCAACTTGTTGAATCTATGCCACAAAGAATTGAGGCAAAAGGGGGTCCAACCCGTTACTAGCATGGTGTACCTAATACAGTGGCCGGTGAGTGTATATATATATGTGTGTGTGT